>QRFJ01007534.1:160000-297088 GCA_006176705.1 Cocos nucifera
ATCTAAATAAATAAAAATCAAGGGTCTGCAATCGTCACTTCGACCTCTACACCAGGTTCAATTGTGATTGAGGTTATCTGCTTGACCACTTCAGGAGAGCTGATAAGATCAATCACCCTCTTGTGTACACGGAGCTCAAACCGATCCCAGGTGTTGGTTCCTGAAACGACAAAAGTTGCAAACAAATTTGCACCATTAAAAACTTGAAAAAAAAACCTAAGAAAAGGAAATTAATTTGAATGTCTAAAATAGCAAGAATTTGCTGAAAAATAACTGAATTCAGTTATTTGTCCCTCCTTCCACCGAAAACAGAAATTGTCTATATCCCTCAATCAACCTCATTAAGTTGTTAAGAAACAAGATTGAAATCAAGGTTCCAACAAATTCTGAGGGATACAGTAGGTTTATAGGTCTACCATCTCTCCACATTTGAGTTATATAATAGAGAACTACCTCCATCTTGCAATCCAGACCAGCAAATAATAAATTGCAAAATTTAATTCTGGTCCACCATTTTAACTATATCTAAAGAAACACAAAATTCCTTTCTTCCCTTGGTGGGAAAAAAAGATCAAGAAACCATTCAAAATGTTTTGTCATCTGGAACCATCTCATTTGCAGTCGTGTCAGAAGAAAATACCAGGCTGTAGGGAGGCTGTTCCTAGACATTGATTACAACAAACATACAGTTACCTTTTCTTTTTTGGCAGAAACATACTTAATATCCAACGATCGCATATACTACCCCCCTAAAAGAAGAGACTCATCCTATAACTCATTGAAGGCATTACCCTCATCCCCCACCCCCAATAAACCAAAAACAACTAGGGGAGTGAGAAACTGGTATATAGTTTATAGTCACCTGCTCTGTAGAACCCTCTAATCATCTCCACCTCTCAACAAATCCCTCTCAGAAAACATAACCATTATTCTAGGCAAGCATGATGGTTGATGAACAGCCTGGCATGAAGACATCAGTTCCAATGCTTTGAACATATCTCGAAATCAATCAATTCGTAATTCAAACATACATGGACATGTATATGTATATGTATGTACGTATGTATGATCAACAAAATAAAAACAAGACCTGACTGATAGATTCAGAATAAAAAAAAAAAAAGGTTTCCTCAGAGGCGTACAAAAAAAATTAATGCATTGGTCTAGATTTAAGTAATTATAATTTATACTTCTTATAATTACATTATCATTTTTACTGAAACAAGAATACTCAGTTAAGGATCTCAGTTCTAGATAGATTGGACTGAGCATCAGTTTTAAAAAACTTGATTTTTTGAGACTTCATGAATTTAAATTTCAGTATCAATTGTGTCTACATATCATCACCTGCTCAGCCAATTTATCCAACCACCACTATCACAATGAAAAATAAATAAATAAATAAAGAAAAAGCTCCAGAACATAAATACAGGTATATATAAACAGAACACGACTTTAAACAAAAACATCAAATAATCTCCAAGGCATATGAAATCAGACTAATTGCTATAGGTAAAAATAATCCCAAATTCTTGCATACCTTTACATGCATTAGCTCTTTTTGAGGTATGTTAAATTTTTATTTGTTTTATATTAATGGTTAAAATAGACTGAGCATCAGTTTTCAAATTCTTGATTTCTGCCATTTCATAGACATAAATTTATGCTCAGTCAAATCAACCAAACAGTGATAATACCTGAAGTGCCTCTTTTATTATTTATGCAACTATTGCTATACATAAATAAGATGTATTTAAAGAGACCAAAAAGAAATAAGCGCCACTCTTTACATATATAAATAGTTTATTTATTTGGTCACTTTCATTTGCATTTTAGCATAACCAATGAAATTATGTTCTATCAAATTAAATGTACTTAGAAATATAAATTCCATTTAGTAATAAGCAGTAACTATCTAGAAGACAATCATTTTATATCAGCACAACTGATAACATGCATTTAAGCAAATCAGTTTCACAAATCAATTTATGTCACTTCATGAAGACACAAATGTAGAATTAGAATATAGTGTATTAAAGTAACCTCACTCTAGAGACTAACTCATAAAACTATATTTACAAATTTTAACTGGTTTATTTAATGTTGGATGCTGCATTAATATTTTCTAGACGTTCTACCTCATAGCATGTTTCAAATAGCTTTTCCACAAATTTGCACATACTCAGAGCCAGCTCAGGTATGGTACAATTTGTACCATGCCAGCACTAGGTGACATGGGCACAATATGCTTGCATCAGATCAAATGCATCGTTGCCAGAAAGACTACAACATGACTCATCATTGTGTACCCCATATATTAAGCTCCTTTCAAGACTTTTATCAAATTTTAAAAACCGTAATTGGATGCTAAAATTTGACCAAGCATCAGCATTAAAAAGCTTGATTTTTTGAGACTTCAAGGACATAGATCTCAGTGTCAATTATATCTTTATATCATCATTTGCTCAGTCAAATCATCCAAGCATTGAGCCCTAAAAGCCTATATAGTTCGCAGCATACTTTGTGTATTACTGGAAACATCTATTCGCACTTGATCATATCTTTTACCATTATTCAATGATAAATCTATTCAACCTACTTAATCAACTTAAAACACACTAAGAACTTTAGTCCAGACTATGCAGTGATTATATAACTAATAGATCCTCCTTTACTTGTACAACAAATATCGAACAGTTGAGATGTTCTTTTACATTACTTATCAAAGGCATGTAAACATCTGTCAATCATATATATATATATATATATATATAAAATAATACTCTGTGGAGGAGTATTATGGTGTTGACATATGAAATTTTAGGAAGAAAATGCCACGTGTCTTTAAAGTAGTAGTTTTTTTTTTTTTTTTTTTTCTCCAGGGAGTTGGATTTTGCGTCGACCGAGGGAAAAAACACAAGCAGAAAAATACTGAAGAACTCCAAGTAGAATTCTTAATCCACTCGGTTTTCCGAGTGGAAATCAAACTCAAATTCCTCCCAGTAGGTCTATTTAAAGGCCTCAATCTTCTAGGTTCTTTCTCACAAAATCATCATCAAAATTCTTTGATTTCTTCTTGTCTACCGGCAGTCCATCCTTGCTTTGGCCGCCAGAAATCGGATCAAAACCATTCAAAAACCAAGTAAATCCCTTCCCCTCCTTATTATTAATCTTCTATAAATCCCAATCAGAAATTTTGCTAGATTAATCGGCCAAAAATTTTTGAAATTTGTTGATTATCATAGTCCCCTATTTTAGGTTATTTTACCTTTTTTTTTTAGGGGGGGTGGGGGGTTTCCACCACCATCGTTGGTCGTCGGTCACCGGACCTGCGGACCTGTGCCTTCGGTCGTCGCTATGGATTGCCCCTCTAGACATGAGCACTGACAGCTAGGAGGAGGACCTCCTAGCTACAGGAACAAGGGGAAGAAGACTTTCCCTATTCCGATAAGGAAAGAAGAAGAATAGAGGACTCACGAGAATAAGAGGACGCGTGAGTCCTCTATTCTTCTGAGAAAAAAAGAAAAAAATAATAAAAAAAAAAAGAGCCTCTAGTCTCCGATCATTGCCGTGGACTGCCCCTCCGGACACGAACACCGACAATTGAGAGGACCTCCCAGCTATGGGAACAAGGGGAAGAAAACTTTCCTTGTTTCGATAAGGCGGTGGGGCGAGGGAGGGGTCCTTCGGGAAGAGGTAGAGGAGGTGGTGCGGCGATAGGCGACAGGCGACGGTGGAGGGGGAGGAAGTGGAGACCCACTAGGGTGGGGGGGGTTGGGGTGGTGTGGAGTTTTTTCTTTTGTGGCGGACGGACAGAGGGGGAGAGGGGTGGGGACCCACGGGGTGGGGCGAGGGCGCTAGCGAAGCGGGCGCACAGGGGTGGGGGGAGTTTTTTTTTTTTGTGGGGCACGGTGGTGGGGGTGGGGGCGGGGCCCAGTGGTAATGGGCGCAGACCCGTGGGGTGGGGCAGGGGCACCAGCAGGGACTGTGACAACTATATAACATGCTGACGAGGGCGGTGTTTTTTTGGTGAATAGATTAGGCTGCATGAAGCTTTTGTTGCAAGTTTTTTTTTAATTTGCGACCACCTGTAGTCTTACAGGGTTTTGAGAAGTCCTTTATTTTTCTTCCTATAGGGTGAACATCCAACATAGAAGGTTTTGAGGTGCATAGCAGTTGGGATCTCTTCTTTTGTAGTTCCAGAGATACATAAACTAAGATGTGTAGGGTCACCATGCGTGCACACACATACTGTTAGGAGCTCCAATTCATATAACCATTCATGGTAAAATATTATTTTTAAATATTAATTTTTTTAAAAAATATTAATTGTTATACAAATAGTTTTTAAATTAATAGTAAAAATATATATTTTTAATAATAAAAATATTTTAAATTGATATTTTTAAATATTTATTTAATAATAAAAAAATATTTTTTAATATTAATTGTAATAAAAAAAAGGGGGCCATGGTAGGCGGCACTGTGAAGAAGACATGAAAACAAGGAAGAAAAAAAATAAATATTATTTTATCAAATAATAAAAAATATACTATATATAATAAATAAAATAAAATAAAATATTAAAAAAATTAAAAAAATATTTATTATGAATATTTATTATTAAAAAATTTAATAATTATAGCCGTAATTATCTGCCCACCCACACAGGTCTTCGACTAGTTTATAATATATTTTGTAACAGTTTAATGTGCAAGAAAAGTACAAATATAATCATTTCTATAAGATTAGCTGATATAACTTATTGTGTAAGCTGACCACAAAATCATTAATTTTTTTCCTTGAAATGCTCCATTGTTCCTGGTGGTCTGCCTTGTTTGTTAAATATTACATAAACATAAAAAACCAAAAAAAAAGACCATATCAATCAAACAATTAGGCCAAAATACACTCTAAAACGAAAACCAGCATTAACTACTACCTCCTAAAAAACCTTAGGCTTTCTTATAGAGGACGAGCAGAAGTGTGAGCATGAAAAAATGTGTACAAATACATAAGAAGTAGCTTGACAATGGACTCAGCTATTAGCACTGTTTAAGAGGGGAAAAACCATGATAGAGATAGTTGTCACTGGATATATGTCAATTTTCCAAAACCAACTACCCCTTTGTTGGTTAAACTGAACAAAATTCGATCTCTAAGGTGACACCCATTAAAAATTAATGGAAAGGAAGAAACTTTACCACGGGTAAACACACTTTAGATATCTTCTAACAAAAAAGAAAACAGAAGAAGAGAAAGAGATAAAGACGGCAGAAAAAGCGTCACCTTCACCACAGGGGGACTTCCTGGTGGTGATGTGGAGAACCTTGGTTGGCATCCTCACCGGTCCCTTGACCCTCAGCCTCTTATCCTTCGCTCCCCTCACCAGATCCGCACAAACTACAACCAAGAGCACCCATAATCGATCAAAAGATCAAAACGGACCAAAAAACGAAATCGAATATACGAGCTAAGCTGGATCGAGGGGTACCTTTCTCGAGATTTTTGACGTTCTTGGAGGAGAGGGTGATCCGGATGCGATGGAGCTGCTCCTGGGTCTCTTCCAGTCCCGGCTTCGTGGGCTTCATCGTAGCATACGCCATCTCTGAAGCAAATAGCACTCTCCTGGGATCGTTCGACGGGAGTTCACAAAGAGAACCCTAAAACCTAACCTTAGAGCGGGAGGCGAAGAGAGCCAAGGAGTTTGAGAGCGGCGCTGCTGCCGATTCGAACTCCCGATGTTTTATACCTTACGCGCTAGGGACGAGGGCTAGGGTTTCCCTCACCACCTTTACACATATTTGCGCCGCATCGTGATGGTGCACTACATCTAGGGCTGCAAATGGGGATCGACCCGTTGGCGAATCCGGATCCGACCCAATTTTAACAGATCTGATCCATATAAACTTGTATATTAAAAATGTTATCAATTTTTTCATCATATTATTACATTTTTTGTTATATAAGGATTTGCAAAATGATTAATCCAAAGTTTAGACCCCAGTTTATCCAGTCTCAACATAAGAAATTACATCCTATATGGCGGTGGCCATGTGCTCATCTTTGTAGTGATGTATCATGAATGGAATCCACGTGAACAAGCGGCTGTAATTAGTGGTGTGCACGTCCCCCGTGATGCATATAATATAAGGTATAATTCTTCCCTCAGTGGTGTGCACGTCCCCCATGATGCATGTAATATAGGGTATAATTCTTCCCTCAACCTAGATCTAGATATTTAGACTTGCGTCTAGTCATGCTTGACATTGACTCAACCCCGACTCGATCCATTTGTAGCCCTCACTTCATATCATAATCGGTGTGTCCTTTTGCAAGTCCCGGATGCAATCACTAGATTGCATGTGTAGATTAAGTTGGGACAACTGACAGATTCCAAAGCCCCAAAATAAAGGAAAATGCAAGATGAAAACAGGTTACTGTTTGATATTGATATTTTCTTCAGAAAAGAATTATTGACAATGAAGCTGTAGTTTTTTTTTTTTTTTTTTTTTGATAAAAAAGCTGGTAGCTTCTCCACCCAACCCACATTATAGGTGTGGCTAGTAGGTTTTCTCCCCCTTTATATGCGTACGCATGGGCACACATGTTTCTCCACCAAAAAGTTTCATGGAACAAATTTGCTCAGTCTAAATGAATTTTCTTCTTCAACTTTTGAAAACAAGATCAATACCCCCTACCAGATCCTGAATTATCAAGCCAAGTTTGCTTGCCATAATCGAAATCATATATAGAGTTGCACAGATGCATGAATGTATAAATCTAGAGTTGCATAAATATAAATTATACATTACAAAGTTCAGAAAATGAGGGTCATATAATAGAAATTTGAATCAGCGGACATAATAAGTAAAATATAAAATATCTACAGCTGGTAGATAGGGAAGTAAACTGAATCTACTAGCCACATTAATTGGGAAAATCATGTAAAGTTCCTGTCTGGATCGAGCGAGAGAGAAAATTTTACCCTTTTTTGCCCTCCTTGTTAGATCTGACAAGAGTTTTCAAAACAAGCCTCAAGTTCTGTTGCTCATAATGGTCTCTGGGACAAAATAAGTTGGAGCTAACAACTGACAAAAGGTGCTTGCAATCGGATCCCACGTCGATTATATCGAGAGGACAATTTGATCCACGTTGTTCTCTCTTTCTTGTTGGATTGCTCACGGATTTTGAGACAGCTTGTTAGATTTTGCTTGACACAGGTGGTTCTAGGTGTAGCATGAGCAGAACCATTCATTGTCATAATATTTACAGCTATATTACTACTGCTATATGAAAACTTCTCTCTTTGTAATCACATTCAATTTTTCAACCGAGATGGCCTCAAAAAAGCCCAGCCTTACAATGTAAAACCTGGACCACAGGACAGTGATTTTCCATCATAAGTTGATTGAAGGTCCAAAGGTGAACACTGAACACATCCAATTTTTAATATTATGAATCATCTTACACAATAATATACAAATACTAAAGAATGAGACCGCGTTTGCACACAGTTCAGGATGAATTAAATATCCATGTTGGCAGATAATTCAAAACTTTGTGAAACGGAAGCTGCAAACATTCAAGCATCATGGCCTTTTTTCAGCTGTAATTTGCTATCTTGCTCAAAATATATCTTGATACAAACAACCAAATTTCGCAATATCTCGTTAGAGTGGCCTGGTCCACTGTATCAAACATATAAAGGTTAACCAGAGAGGCTGCAATAAAAAAATTCAAAACCTACTTTTCAAAAGGTACTGGTTCTCTCCCTGGCCATGTCTCTATCTTCTCAAAATATCTCACAGGCACGACACCATCAAATCCCTCAGTTAATATCACTTCATTATCCGAAATGTAAAGCTTCATTCCTTCTGAGAAGCAAATCAGTCATGTATCATATGTTAGCTTACATTTTAAAAGTTCTTTGAAATTAAAATGCAGTTGTATATAGCATAAATACCTTCCAATGCCTTCCTAACATCCAAATGAATCAAGACATTGACATCTCGACGCATCCCTGAATAAAACAATTCAAAGAAAGAAGAATTAGTTGATAGATGTTGGATATAAACAACAATGCAGGTGTGGCAACATAGAGAATTAAACAAATGGATGCATAGTATGTCAGTATCTGGATTGTGAGACATTAGAATACTACACTAGCTAATCTGTGCTATTATTGAACTGCTAGAGATAAGAATGTAACCGGACAACAAACTTCTATTGCAAGAAATTAATTCAATATCTGGATAGGCACTCTGCATTGAAGAATTAAAACAAGAAGTTTGTGTAAAATTTCCATCAAATGGATGGTTAAATCTTCATTCAAATGTGAAGAAGGAAAGGAGGAGGATGCTTCATAAAATGTCTAAAAAAGGCAGATGTGAAAGAGGATCTTAATCCTTTTGAAGCACGATAATTTTGTAATATGATTAAAAAAATTGGCGCCTAATCTAGCAGCATAATTATCCAGTTTGAGATGAATGAGACACCTATGATACTCTTCCTGCAAAATGCACTACCAATGTGTAAAAATCGAAGTAGGCTCAACTGGTCAATGATCATTTTAATTTGCACTAGATGTGAAATAGCTAATACAAATCTCAGCAACATGTAGTAGCTATTAGGAGAGGGCCACAAAATAATCATGAAAAAAAAAAGGTATATGTGCCAGTAAACCATATGTTCCCTACACCATTCACTTCGCATGCAGGTTTTACTAATCCACAAATGTTGTTCCCCCGGAAATTCAAACACTAGTTTAAAGTCACTTTAATTGTTGGGAATGATTTCATAATTTACATTAGGTCACCATCAACCACAGCCTAAGTTCAGAGTAATTTCTTAATTGTCATAGAGTTGGACCAAATCAAGTGCTCGCATAAGCAAAGAAATTTAGGATCAAATTTGCGAGTATTGATATTATTCTGATCTTCAGTTCCACCAAGCAAAACATTTACATTTCTCACCTCATATAGAATAAGCACAATGTTACTTTCAAACTAATTAGTGAAGAATCTCTTATCATATCAATCCAGGATTGGTGATGTGGATAACAGTCTAACCTTGAGATATTTTATGCTAGATCTCAACTTGATGTCAAACTTGGGACTGTGGCCATGGTAAATTTGGGGTGAGAGAGTTGTTTGTCATGATACCTAGAAAACCAGGCAGCAAAAATGAAAATTCGCCTTGTTAATTACACAGTTGAAGCTCTGCAAACAGGCAACCATCCTAGATATGACGGGACTTGAAAATAGCATTGAAAAACAGAAGAGAGGGAGTTTTGGCACAGAAAACTACAATATCTTTGCCAAAGATGTCAGGATAAAATAGGATTATTATGAAAAGTACAACAAGAATGATTGTTTGGTGGAGATTATAAAAGAAAGGCAAGATAGAAAAAGAGGGCAAAGCTCATTTCTGATTTCCATCTCTTCAACAGAGTCTAGTGCTGGTGATGACTATGATGATGATAAACAACTTCTTTTACAAATTTAAAGAAATAAGTCCTTTTTTTGGCAGGAGAAATAAATTTTTTGTTGATTCACATTGAGAGGATGTTAAAGCACAATATGCTAGCCATGTTGCTTCGATCTATAATGATCTCAAGAAGGGCAATTCTATATACCTGAGATGGACCATGGGGCATGTGGTTCAAAATCAAGAGCAATTCCTACACTTTTAGAAGTGCTTAAATTTTAGCTTTCAAACCTAGTTGATACCTGCAATATCTGTTTTCATTATTTTCCTAGGACCTAACAACCCAAAAATGAGACTAAATGAAGAGTAAGATGGTCCAGTCATTCACACAATAAAAATAAACTTCTCAATGTTTAAGCTAAAACTAAAGCAAACTACTTTGCCAAACTCTGTAGAACTTTTAAAACATTTAAGAAATAATTACAGGTTAAGCTAGAAGTTGAAAGACAAGAGCAACCCCAAAAACTATTGCATTTCCTTCGATTGAATTGAAAAAATGGACATATAAAATAGGTGAACAACTCAATAATTTATATTGAGATTTTTCTAAAGTTAGAGAAGCATAATTCTTTTAGCTTAGAATAAGACTCAAAGTGACTTAAAGCACTAAAATGTGTATCTTATAGTCTTATGAGGTTCTATAGCTTGAAAGTAACCCCTAAAAAACTGGAGATCTGAAACCCAATTTTACAAGCCAAATATTGAATTGACAACTATAATTTCATAAACTAGATTATTTTTAATAAAATAAATGCAGGAAAGCATGTTATAAATAAAAGAGATACTGCAAAAATAGGGCTTGATGACAAACACGCACCATTTGTGAAGTGTGTTTTGTCATACACCCCATTTGGCATTACTTTTAGAGGGCTCAAATTGAGTATCCTATAAAACATACCACTAATTACTCCATCTGTAGGCAAGCCACTTGAGAAGTGTACATGTAACCTTGTCATGCGATTAAGCCCAGATTTCAAGATCGATTCCAAGTTCTTCTTATAAGTTCCATGCACACAAACTGCATCATACATCAATTTTTTTCTGAATAAAATATTTCAAATGCTTCAAAAGATAGAAACTTAGTCATGACATTGTTTGTGTAAGCTTTCTGAGCTAATAGAAACTTAGTCAAAAGATAGAAACTTTACCTGGTATTTCATCAGCAGATAGGATGGGCCTTAGTAAGCTTTCTGAGCTAATAGTCTGCAAAGTGGGGGAATGCAAATCACTGATCAAAATATATCAAGAAAAACTGCAAAAAAAGGGGTTACTATAAAAAGTATAAGCAACTGATGCATGAATACGTGTAGGCGTTGGACAAGTTTTACAATAAAATAATCCTAAAGTAGTAGGTTCACAAAAAATATAAAAATATAAAATAAAATATGAGAATACACTATGCAAGTAGAAAATATTTTAACAATTGATTATCAATCACTTGCTAACTATATAAGTCCATCATCCGATAGAGACTACCTCCAATTAATGTTACTGCAATATTTTCCAAACCATCTTTTTTCTGCAACTTCCATCCACGTAATAGGTAAGCTTATGCAATCCCCTCCTTTAATCAACCTTTCAGAAATAACTCGATCACCTCTCCTTACCAACAATGCTGAATTCTTCATAACTGAACCATCTCAAGGGCTTCTCCAGCATCGTGTCCTCAAATGGAGCAACTTACATGCCTTCTCTATCTACTTGTTCAACATAACATTCTCATCTTAACTACATCCATCTCGTTGTATGCCTCCTCTATTAGACTTATTCTAAAACCTAGCATTTCACATTCATCTTGTTCTCCTGCCCCCTCTATTGCCCAACATTCTTAACAACACGATTTTATGGAGCATGTTAGCACATCAAATTTTCCCTTAAGGCATGCATTGGTTACACAACACTCCTTGAAAACCTCACCACTTCATCTACACCACTCTTAAACAATCTGATTCGTCTTCATCTGTCATTTTATCAATTTTTATAAAAGATTTCAGTAAGAGGACCACTCTCATTAAAATATTTCATAGCAGCAACTCTGGGATGATCTTATTTTGGTCTCCGTCTGCTATTGATGCAATATGATTTCATATTTATATCTAAGAATCTAGAGTTCTAGACCATAAGTTTTTACTACCAAGTGCAGTGTACAAATTGCACTACCATTATTAGCTTTCTAATTTGGCAAGTTCTTAGGTCCTAAACTATCATAATAGTTTTGCTCTTACAATTAGTCTATTTTTCACTTTGAAATAAAAATTACCAAAAGTTCACAGTTTTCTTTTTGTTATTACTCACTCAAGAGAATTGTATAATGGACTTTTCTGGTTTGCTCTCTCATATGGGACAAATACATATCACACACAACAAAGCTAAGACAAGGTTGCCCATGAATTGCAATTGGCAAATAGCCAATTGAACAGCCTTGTATTATTTGATCTTATTCCTCAGACATATTCATAACCACATGCTAGGCTTGACTTCACACCTACATTACTATCTTTGCATCAAATGCCTAGTTTCACTAGCAATGATAATATAGATTCAGATTGAAAAATTGAACCCATGATAAGTGGGGATGTGAAATAATTCTTTTGGTAAGTAATATGTGCTTTATTTATGTGTGACAGTAGTGAATGATACCACTCAACAGCCAGCATTGGAGATTAGCATATACTATGGTTGTAAAGTGAGGTTACAGACTAACAAAAGAAGGCATGAAATGCCAATTGAGCCAACCAAAATGCACAAAAAACACAGAAACCAAAGTCATACAAAAACCATGCAATGTCCGACAGTGATCATGCAACAACATCAATCCAACAAGACCACACAGTGGAATACACCTGATGGCTGCAGCAAGGTAGACGAGAGGGTTACAAAGAGGGCCCTGAGGGGCCAGCTCAGCCTCGGACACCGACAATCTCTAGACAGCAGGATTCTGTTTCACAATACAAAACCATGAACCTGACTGGAAGCAAGGGCAAGCATGTCATCAGCAGATCATCCAATCAACTCTGAATTAACAAAAGTGGTGGATGAGCAACCAAGAAGGGCTGCCGCACTTTATCTACAGCTGCATTATGCACGGCTCACTCAACTTTCATTAGGGTTCCCCCCATTGCCAGTGAGGACCCCTGCACATCCCAAGACTCCAGCCTACCATCAAACTAGTGCTTCTTCATCATGAGCCCTTGTCTCGTCACACATGGATAGGCATCGCCAGCAACCATGGCCCATGGACTAGTGTCTCTTACTGTGGCCCTGACAATGCAGTAGCCAACACTGGTTGGAGCAGAGGAGAGCCCACCAGAATCTGATCATCTGGTTGGATATTCTTAACAGTAATCACCTTGCTATCCTGACCCTGGTGGGCCTTTGTCAACAGCTCCATAGCCATGGCCTTGGTGAAGAGATCCACCCTGAGTGAGATTCAACCGCCAAGGTGATATTCATTGTCCAAGCCTTATCCCAATACTCCCACAACAGTCGTGGCAGACTTAGCCACACAACTCCCATCTTCATACCATGGGTGAATGGGACAAGTTCAGCCACCAGGCTTCCAAAGCCAATACCTATCTGGCAGCCTTCCAGGGCTGGAACAACCGCGCTTTAAGCATATCCTTCATGCGAAAAACGAAACCCGAGAAATTATTCAGATATTTGTCGAGAAAATCAGGAAGGGGAAACAATTATACACTCCCAACAGTGATTGTTCCATGATTTATGAGATTCCACAAACGCAATAAAAGTGTTTGACACAAAGAAAAAATGGATGGCCAGATGGTAATATTTACCATTCATCAACAGAACTGATTATACTCTTCTTCTCATTTCATAGCAAAAGGAACAATGAAACACTTACTGGATAAGACTCATTAAATAGAACACCTCTATACCCTTTATCTAAGAAAGAAACAAGAAAAAGAGCACCTAAGTTCAAGAATTCAAATGCATCCAAGCAATTGGTGTATCAATTGAAAATCTTCACCAGACATTCACATCACCTGATTGCCAAAAGCACAAATAGAATGGTGCGACCATAGAAAGCCATCAAATTATCTTCTAAAGAAAATCTTAATGACTAGAATTTTTCTAACCAAGCTTTAGCTTAAAGTTGATCTCAGACGCTGATCTTTCCTAGTCCTAATTCCACTAGAAATAACAAAACCAATAACAGGCTCCAAAAATTAAAAGAAAATACAAATGTCTAACTTGTACTCCTGAAACAGAGGGAAAAAAAAAGTCTATGCGCATGCTGACTTAGTCTGTGGAAATGGCCAAGGAACTACCATAAGGTTAGTCCATGTTTGGGCTATCCAAAAATAAGAAATCAATGTCATGATGATTTACATATTACATTATCTATACTAGCTTTTTGCTTGCATGCATCACACAAATTCCCTTATTCATCCATCCTTTCTCTAATCTACTAACTCTACTCACTCTTAGAACATTTTATTGCACAAACCCAAAAAAAAAAAAAAAAAAAAAAAAAAAAAGAAACTCACTCTTATCTATCCTAAAAATGTGCAAAATCCTAAATTAACATGTGTAACTGGAAAGCAGCCCCTGCATATTATGAACTTCAATACATTATTAGCCTTTAATTTCCATTGAAATAAAAATTAAATTACACAGACAGATCTTCCCAGCAAAATTCTCTGCCCTCAGGCCATTCTTTGGATGATGTAATCCATATAATCTTCTTGGTTATCCAGCCTCATGGAAGAAGTTAGGATTCAAAAGATATAGAATAGGAGTTTCAGCCAATTCTATGTGCAGGGTCAGCATGAGAAAAACAACCTTTAAGGTGAATGCCAAAAGTTTGGATATTTCTAACAAGATCCAAATCCTAATGTTTTCATTTCCACAAAATGTGCACAGAATTCAAAAATATCCATATAGATGTCCCAAAAAGGAACTTGAAATGATTATCTTGTAAATTCCTTTGTTAACTTTTACAGATGTTAAAATTTCTAAAAATTATTTACCTACTATGCACATGCAGTAATATCGATATCTCTGTAGCATCCATTTGTCTAAGCTAAATTTCATACTCTAGAGAAAAGAATGATAATAATTGTCTTAGGTATAATATACGAGGGAACAAAAGGATGATCAGCATCAGTTTTAAAATATCTGCACACAAAGATAAAAAGGACCACAAGAAGAGCTCCAATTTTACTAATAAAGGGAATTCTATGAGTTTCTATCATTAAAAAAAAAAATGCACAGATGCACAATTAGAGAAGAAAATCCACCGTCATTGTATGCCCTTGATTTGCACGAATCAAAAGCTCCCCATTTTCTTCCAAGAGGCTAAATCTTTGCTTATTATCCCTCTTCACTGCCTGCAAGGGTAGTAGGCAACCATAAACAATTTGTTGGAGCAATATCATGGAGGAGAAAGCCGCTGCTTATTAATAGAATATAAACAAAGGTCTAAAATTAACTAATAATTTATCATTGTGGTGAACAAAATATCTGAAGCAACAACAGCAGATATTCCCCACCGTCGATATATAACAGAAGTACATTCCACCAAGAGTTTAAATCTAACTCATTTGTAACTTAAACAAGAAAACATTCTAATTAGATGAAAGAATGGAAAATGATACACAATTAGACAATAGCAATTTGTATTTTAGCAATATTCTAAACCAACAAAGCAACTAATTGTTTGGTTTAATTTCAGTGATTTGTCAACTATCCATCGATGAAAAATAAAATAAAAATTCTAACATTCTAGTCATACTTGAATTTTGTCAGCAAAGAGTCTCCAAACAAGGGTATCATAGTACCTCAAACCAATGGCTGATGATTTTGAATCAATAGGCATCTTTTACAGAGATTGTTGTTGAACACTCTGAGGTTTAAATATTTAAAGATCACAAACAACATATACTTGCCCCAATACATATGCATATGCATACATAACATAATGTAGCTTTGTCTAAAGAGAAACTCACCTTCCCATACAAGATTTATATGACAATATCAACAAAATACATACATAGTTTCAACCATAATTAGAAAAAAATTCTTAATTTAGGGTTAATTTATTGTTTTTAACTAATTCACACTATACAAATTTGTTTAAATCATGAATTGATATTCATGTTTGCTTTTTATCCTCAGAATGAAGAGATAAGGATGAATATCCAAATATGGATGAAGCAATTCCTCACAGATAGAGGATGTTATACTTGGTGGCATGTACCTGGAAATCCAAAGATAATCAGATGTAAGCCAATAATACTATACAAAGATCAAACAGTGGTACGTATTCTGTTACATAGATATTGAACTCAATAGAGATAATTAGCATAATCATGCCCCAAATCACATCTTCAGATTCCAATGAAAGGAAATTCTGCTTAATGCAGCAGGCAAGATATTGTAGCATTTAGAAACAATTATCAGATAGGAGGCAACACAGAACTGACCTCTTTAACTTCTTCAATAGAATGCGATCTTAATGGAACTTTCGCATAAGTTGTCATGTTCAACTTTAATAAATCACGGACTCGGACATACCCATCACTTCTTATATCCAGGTTCAACTCAGAAGCCATATGGCGCAATATCCGTGTCCTGTAATTGTTCGATCAAAATAAGTATCCATTAAGCATTTGCCATAGTCTGTCTAGTTTTGCACTAATGGTTGAACAGAAAAGCTTTCTTTGAACTAGCTCTCTGGAAAACAGCAAACCCAAAACCAGATTTTACCATCCTTTATTCTTGAGAAATTCATTACCAAAGTGTCCACACATCGAATAACATCGTGAACAATTATTGGTTTAATAGTCACAGGTAGAGCCATTCAACCAGAGTTGTAGTTTAAAAGATATTGATCAGAATTAATTTACCTTGGATTTGGGGAAAAAACAAATATCCAGAGAGTTTCATGCATTATAATGCCTCCTATCATTCAGTTCCCATCTTAAACTACTCTAAATCTCATTTAGAGTTCGACAGAAACCAATATACTTATCAAAAACCAAACTATAAGAAACTAAAGAAGCAAATAAAAAGACTGAAGCAGAAAACAAGAGAAAAAAGACGAGAATGGAGTAGATTACATAAGACGACCAAGAGCGTCAATGCGATTGCTATCCCCATTCGCGCCACCTCCTCTCCGGCGGTGCCGGTCCTCTCTGAAGCCGGAATCCCTCCCTCTCCCTCTCCCTCTCCCGCTGCAAAGAAACAAGAAACCTATCTGAGACCACCGAACGGATACAAATCAGAAAATGGAAGTTGGGGCAACGAGGCAGTACCTCGCGCCTACCTTCTTCTGGAGGTCGAGGAAGCGGAGATGGAGGCAGCAGAGAAGGGTTTGGAGGACGAGGAGGGATTGGGAGCGGTGGGCTTGGGATTAGGGTTCGCCATGCGAAGAAGGCGGCGAGGATACAGGGGAAGAGTCAACGAGAATAAGGTGGCAATAAGCTTGGGATAAGAAGAATAAGAAGAGTGAGAGCGAGGAGGCAGAGGGGGGGAAGGGCCGCAGCGCAGGACGCGGAGAGCAGCGGTCGCCGAAGCCCACATCGAGAAGCAGAGCAGGGGGGAGGTGCATGGAGAACATATTGATAGACCCGGTCCAACAGCTCAGCCATAGATGGACTCTTTAACATCCTGCCGCGTGGACGAAGTTGCATACCGCCGGGAGAAATTATTACCACGTATACCTTATATCATCCACTAATAAACCAGCATACCATTTTAAAAAATATATATTTTTCTTTTTTCCATTCAAACTAATAAATCAATTTTTATAAGAAGTTGAGGATAGAACTCCATGAATTAAAAATTTTGTAGCCAAAGAAAAATTCTTTGAATCAAAAATTGCCAAACTACGAAGATCAATCTCTCCAAAGCCAACTCATACCATAACTAGCCCAATATCTGATATGCTTGAGAAAAAAATCTAATATGAATCTAAGAAACCCCTTCGGTCTCTCTCGATGTTGGAATATCAGCTCTCTTTGATACCACTTATTGAAGATCTCGTACGAAGATATTACGATAGAAAGAAAAATAAATAAAATAAGAATATAATTAAATATATGAATTAGTCTAAAGGCTCACCTTCACGAGGCATGCAAAGCTTTACTATGAAAGAAAGAAAACCAAACAATATAAGAGAAACTTATCACTCAACCTTTGTATAAGAATCTCTTAATAAGAAGCTCCAAACTCTCACAAAAGCTCTCTAAAATCTCTCAAAAAGCCTCTCAGCACCTCCGAGATGTCACTAGCTTTCCAACGCAATAAACGGTTCATCAATCAGAGTTATATAGACTCTAAAAACTCAAAAATAGTATTATAGTAAGAAATCTAGTTCTAAACACATCCGAGATCGATTTTGGACCGTCTGATCATGATCGGCTCCCTCCTGGGCCATCGGATCATGCACACAGCCTTCTGATCTAGCTAGAATCGAGTTTGGATTGTCGGATCGCGATCGGGAGCTCTCCTGGCTATCGGATAGTGCAAAATAACACTGATATGCCAGATCAAAGCCTCGGCCATCTGATTGCGACCGGCTCAAACCAAAGCCGTTGGATTGCAACCGGTCCATAGAACAGTACCGTGGACCACGTGAAATGGCTAGAAAATAAGCTGAAAGGTCCATGCACTCCTTTGTAAGCCGAAAGTCCATCATGGACCGTGCTCTATGGTGGGACTGGGCACCCGCGCGGCTTGCACGCGCCTGGCCAACCCAACGCAAGGCTGGCCCAACACCACCGTGCACTTCCAACTTGGGCTGAGCTGCCTGTGGGTCCCTCCAATAGGCCTGAGGGCCGATTATCCTACTCTAATCTTCTTTTACGCATATCTTCTCCATCTGAACTTCGTTTGGACTATTCTTAAGCTCGTTGGACTTCATCCATCATCCTGAATCTCATTCTAGGCTTATTATGAACCGAATCTCGAGATATTTTTCTCAAAAAATCTCCATCTTAACTTGATATTCGATCTCCATCTATCTCTGAGAGCTTGTGATCCATCTCGCTCCCATGCCCTGGGGCATGCCTACTGATCATGGATGGACAAACGTGGGAGTCGAGTCAGGCCGCTCAATCCCACCTCCATCAATGGCTATGATCCTTCTGATTTGAGACCTGCTCGGGATAGCCTCCTATGGTAATAGAAACTTCACTTTGCAACATCACATGTCGTCCTCCCGAGTCTCTCATTCCGTGCTCGATCCATCTCCACTTAGAGATCCACCTCACACTAGGCTCCCTGTCATGAAGTAATATCCTCCATACTTTTTTTTTTCTTAATACCATCCTACTGCCGTGCATGATCTTCAGATTTTCTCTATCAGCTTTTCATCTAAAGCCGACAGTCTGCTCAATGAGATTAAATTCTTCTTAAAGCTGGGTATGCATCGGATCTCACATAACTTTTTTACTATTCCATCATAGAGCTTCATGCTGTATTGGAACAATCGGTACTACTCTAATACTAATTATTGTGCCTACAGCTGCTCGAAACCAAAGTCGTAGATCCGATCTCTTACGTGAACCTAGGTGTTAATCCAGAAATATGAAGTAAAGCAAAAGTTGATGGCGGCACCTAGGACTTGGTGTTGAAACCAGAGAAAAAAGAGAGAAAAGAGTTAGGAAGAAAAGCTTTGTATTGATTCTACTTATTATAAATGTTACAATACCTAGGTTTATATATCCTAGGATTTCTACTATATCATATGAACTCTAATAAATCTAAACTCCAGCTGAAAAACTTTCCTAGGCTAACCCAACACATGAAAGCACTTACCGAGCCCATATACACCCTTATCTCCCATGCTCTCATCCCCTAGATCTAAACCTGACCTATACATGAGTTGCCATCCTTAAGACCTTATTAGACCAGGCCTTAAGACTACTTGGATTAATCCTAATCCAAGACCAAATAGAAAATCCCATCCAGTTCTATTTGCCACCATCGAGCTGGCTCTGTTAGGAGCCGAGCTGACTCAATTGCATCTCGTCGAACCCTATCTTCTGTCTGCCCAAGACAGCCAGCTCGATTGCACCCCAAGCCAGCTCTATTTCAACCCGAGTCGGCTCGACTGCATATCCGAGCCAACCCGTCTATATGTCAGTCTCTTATCTTGGTTGATTCTTCTTATAGCTTTGGTCCTTTGCTCCATCTTATGTCCTAGGTCTCCGGAGTACCTATCAAGCCCCCTCAAGATCCTCACATCTGAACCTCAAGTCCATGCAGGACTATATGCTGCTTTCATCCTAGGACAACTCCTATCCTAGCCTCAGGACTTACATCCATCCTAGTCTCCCAGAGCCAACACCCTAACTCCTCCCATGGCCTCCCAAGGCTTAGGAGCACCACACATGTAGAAAAATAGTTATGCTACTTTCAAAAAATATTTCAAAAATAGCAATGATGCAGTAAAAAATAATTAATCTAATTAATTATCTATTGATCATATCAGATTATTTAACCTTATACATTAGGATCTAAACATAATATGCATGCATACATCAATAGATCTGAAAATAAAATTATGTAATAAACTATTTACTATATCTACATGTTCAGAACATAATATCTTTTTACGAATAGTCGATCACCATAATTTGAGTCCATCAGATAATGCTTTAGTATCACGTCACAGCCGCACACGTGTCCAATCTCTATGGTTGGTCCATACGGAGCTCCTGATACCGATCAACCCCACTGGAGTACTAGCTCCTCGTCGGAACCTTCGATGACTAATCACGATCGATCCGATCGATCATATACTTTCTTATTTTTTAGATATTTTAAAAAATTAGAACATAAATATTGGAGGATGATGAAGATGTGCTTCAAATTTGGTGGCAATTCGATGCTCACAACACTCGATCTCTCCATCCAAACCCAAATTCCCAAATCTAGGATTTCACTCGGCCTAAAAATCCTAACATACTAAAAATCCTATTACGGCCCCTCTGTGTGGAGTTTTTCTATGAAATAAGTTTTCATGGAATGATAACTTTCAGATCTATAATCTCTATTTAGATCATATCTAAAAATAAGATATCCTTAGAGGTAAAAATTACAAGATAAGAGAGGCATAAAGAAAAAGAAAAGTATTGTAGGATCTTGTTCATCTTCACTCCAAGATTTTTTTTGCCCAAAACTGATGCTCAAACACTCTAAAATTTTTACCACATAATTTTAGCTCCTTCTTCTATATGTACAAAAATTCTCATAATTTATTGACATGAATACCATAAGAAAATGGCATGAAAAATGATAAGAATTGAGTGGTTAAGAGGTTTTAACTACTCACTTGATTTCAAAAATCAAATGAGCCTCTTATTCTTATCCAACACCCCCTCCCTTGTATTTAACATACAGAAGGACTCTCCTTTTGTGTGCATATTTTTATTTCTTAAAAAATATTTGATAAATAAAAGGAAGGGCATGGGAAGTAGAGTGGAAAAGTTAAAAATGGTGGGCGTATAGGAGAATTTGAATTCAAACTTCATTTGACTTGGTCCTAATGGGTTTCAACCAAACCAATTAATCTAGACTCAATTAAACCAAGTTAAATCTAACCAAATTAAGCTTAGTCTAATCTAATAAAATTTTAATTAAATTAGAAATTAATTAGATCTACGTCCTGATCAAATCAGGATCAAAACTCCTATAGCGATTAGGTCATCTCATGACCTGATCGGATCAAATCCAATCAAATCAAATTCAATCAGACTTGATCAAATCCTCATCGCTTAATCAAATTAAGCTAATCAGCAATCAAATTATTAATTAATTCTCCAAAAAATATCTGAATCCAAATCGAATGGGTTACTGGATAATAAAGTCCTATCAACATGAAACTCTTGAAGAGTCCTAAATCAGTGGGACTCTTGAACCCAGTGTTCCAAACGAATCGAACTCACGATCATAGAGTTTCAAACTAGTGAAACTCTTGATCAGAGAGTTTTAGATGAGTAGGACCTAGAGTCCCAGTCCAGTAGGACTCTTGGTCATAGAGTCCCAGTCCAGTGGGACTCTTGACCATAGTGTCCTAAATTATCAAGACTCATGATCAGAAAGTCTCAAATAAGTAGGACTCAGAGTCTTGTCCAGTAGGACTCTTGGTCATAGAGTCCTAGTCTAGTGGAACTCTTTGACCATAGAGTCCCAAACCAATGAAACTCTTGATCAAAGAGTCCCAGTTCAGTAGGACTCTTGGTCATAGAGTCCCAGTCTAGTGGGACTCTTAACCATAGAGTCTTAAATCAATGAGACTCTTGATCAGCCATCAGATCAGATAGGAACTTCTAATGTGTGTAACCCCATAGGTCCAAACCTAAGTCGGTAGCATAGAAACCAATTTCTATACTAATCGAAGTGACCATCTAGCAATGGTATCCAATCTTCGGATGGATCGAATAATCACAATCACAACATTCATAACCTACGCGAATATGGTTACTATATAATTTATCCCTATGACCTCTATGTAATAGATGACTCAGGGTTAGACTGTTAATCCTAGAAAACACATCCATGTCGTGTCTCAAAGTAATTAGTCCCGTGACTCCTCACTAAGACTATCCTAGCCAAGGTTTTGCTATATTGAAACATAATTGAACATAGCTCCTGAAATTAAGAGTGGTCAATCTCATCTTAATACACGCACCGACTCCATAAGTACTTGACTATGCCCAAAAATCTTTCATTACTGAATTAAAATGTCAGATAGTTCGACACCAAAATATAGTGAGTTGCTTGAAAGTCATCATGATAATCTCAGATCGGAGGAATATTTATATCCATATTCCATCGAAGCTAATTTTGATAGGAGAAAAGCCCTAGAGTTGGTCACGTTCAGTGCAGATGTATCCATATATCTCACTTACATGCCATATCAATATCTCAACACTCCTTGGTTATAAGAATAACCAATCTATATGGCACACAATGACCTATAGTTGATAAACGTTGTCATCCTAAGTAACAACGTATCATTTGATCGTGAACTATTTAAGAACTAAATGACAAATCCTTCTTTGCCGAATCTAGATAGTCCTAAGGACTTCATCACAATACGGGAGTTCATTAAAAGATAATAGAATTTATGATGAAAAATATCAAAATAATTTTTATTAATTTATAATTCATATACAATTACAAATATATGATCCAATCGTCAATAGATTGATGATTGACTTTGGAACATATTTCGAACAATCTCTCACTTGGACTAAAGTCAATCAATGCAGTATCTAATACCTATCTTCGACTTAAAGTCATCGAACTCCTTTACCGCAATAGCTTTAGTGAATGGGTCGGTCAGGTTCTTCTTTTCATCGATCTTCTAAAGATCGATGTCACTTCGATCCATAATCTTTCGAATAAGATGATAGTGGTACAGAATATGCTTCGTCCGTTGGTGTGCCTTTGGTTTCTTTACTTGAGCAATGTGTCGCAATAGAGCAGAACTAGATCATTAAGGGAGGGTGCTACTCCAAGCTCGATGATGAATTTTCTTAGCCATATCACTTTTTTGGTAGTATCTGATGCGGCGACATACTCCACCTCACAAACTGAATCGATTATAGTGTGCTGCTTGAAACTCTTTCAGCAAATGGCCCCACCATTAAGAGTAAATATGTATCCCGACACACTCTTGCTATCATCATGATCGGACTGAAAATTAGAGTCTGTGAATCCCACTACACCTAGTGAGTATGCCATATCTGGTCTTGTACATGTCATGGCGTACATTATAGAACCCATTATTGAAGCATATGGTATTCTATTTATATACTCTCTATTTAGAGGTGTTATTGGACAATCCTTATTTCAAAGAAAAATTTCATGGCTTATCGGTAGATAACCTTTTTTGAAATTTTTTATGCTGAACCGTTTCAACATAGTATCAATGTACGTGGACTGGGATAATCCAAGCAATCTTTTAGATCTATTTCTATAGATCTTCATCCCTAGGATGTAGAAAGTTTCTCTTAGATCTTTCATGGAGAACTGTGATGACAGCCAGATCTTTATTCCTTATAATGCAGGAACATCATTTTCGATTAAAAGAATATCATCCACATACAATACTAAGAATACTATTACTGAACCATTAGCCCATTTGTATATGCAGAGCTCCTCTTCGTTCTTAACAAAGCCATAAATTTTGATTATTCTATCAAATCATATGTTCCAGCTCCGAGATGCCTGCTTTAGTCCATAAATGGATCTCTGAAGCTTACACACCTTAGACTCATCTATGAATGTAAAACCTTCAAGTTATATCATATACACCTCTTCATCTAGCTCTTCATTCAGAAAAACTATTTTCACATCCAGCTGTCAGATTTCATAGTCCAGATGGACAGCTATGGTAAGTATTATCCGAATGGATTTGAGCATTACCATAGAAGAGAATGTCTCATCATGGTCAATACCATAATATTGACGATACCCCTTAACAACCAGACGGACTTATAGATCTTCACCTTTCCATCTATGCCTCTTTTTCTTTTGAAGATCCACTTACATCCTATGGATTTTACCCCTTCGGATGGATCAACCAATATCCATACATCATTAACCTTCATGGATTCCATCTTGAATTTCATGGCCTCAAGTCATTTCTCATAATCGGATCTCTGCATTACATCCATATAGGTGATTGGGTCCTGATCGTTCTCATCGAGCTCGATAGAATCTTTATTCTAGATCAAAAAATTATAGTATCTATCCAGTTGATGTGGTACTTTACCAGATCTCCTTAAGGATGCTTCTACAATGGGTTCTGAGTCTGATCTAATCGGATCCAGCTCAGGTTCAATAACTTATATCCGTTCTTCCATCTATCATACTTCATCAAGTTCGACCTTGGAGGCATTAGTTCTTTCACCAAAAAACTTTTTTTTAAAAAAAATTGTCTTAAGACTGACAAATACTTTTTGCTCATCAACAAGATAGAAGTAGTATCCTTTGATTTTTTTTGGATAACCTATAAAACTACTCTTATCAGACCTAGGTCCAAGCTTGTCTATCATCAAATATTTGATGTAGGCCGTACACCCCCAAACCCTAAGGTGTGAAAACATTGGCTTATGCCCTATCCATATTTCATATGGTTTTTTATTAACAGATTTACTCGAAATCCTATTTAAAATGTAATAAGCTGACTCAAGCGCATATCCTCATAGAAAGGTCGGCAAATCAGCAAACTCCATCATGAATCGAACCATGTCCAACAGGATTTGATTTCTTCTTTTAAACATACCATTATGTTCTGGTGTTTTAGGAGGGGTCCATTGAAAGAGAATCTCGTTCTCCCAAAGATATATCAGAAACTCATTGGAAAGGTACTTACCCCCTCGGTCAGACTGAAGAGTTTTAATACTTTTCTCAGTTTGCTTTTCTACCTTATTTCAAAATAGTTTGAACATTTCAAACGACTCCAACTTATGCTTCATTAAATAGACATACCCATACCTCGATAGATCATCTGTGAAGATTATGAAGTAGAAATATCTACCTCTGACACTTGAGCTCATGGGTCCACATACATTCGAATGTACTAAACTCAAGAGTTCAGTGGCTTGTTCATTTTTTTCAGTAAAAGATGACTTTATCATCTTACCGAGAAGACAGAACTCATAGATCGAAAGTGACTTACAATCACTAACCTTAAGAATTTCTTCTTGAGCTAACCTATTAATTCTATTTTTGTTAATATGACCTAGTCTACAGTACCAAAGATAGACATCAGACACATCACAAATTCTAGGGCATTTACTGGAGGATTGAACCACGTTAATAGGCATAGAAAGTAAATAAATTCTGTTATTCAATTATCCAATCAAAATTATAACACCATTCAAAATGATATTATAAAAAAAAAATTTATTGATATTTCAAAATCATTCATAGCCAAAAGGCCTACAGAAATGACATTCAATAAGAAAGTTGGACAATAATGATATTCATTAAGAATAACTTTATTTGAATTGATTACAAGATTCATGATTCCTAGAGCTAGAATTGGAACTTGTCTTCTATCTCTAATATTTAGGAACCTCTCGCCTTAATCAAATCTTCTACTGTCCTGCAAGCCCTGCATAGAATTACAAATATGATAAGGGCTTTCAGTATCTAATATCCAGATAGTAGAATCAAATAAGAAAAAATTATAAGATGTTATCATATAATTACCTTGCCCAGCAATCACTTGCTTCTTCCTTGGCCTATTTGGATCTAGGAAGGCAATGTATAGAGGATAATTTCTCTTTCAGTGCCTCTGCTTCTTGCAGAAGAAGCACTTTGCCTGACTTTGATCGAGCTTGTGCTTCTTGGTCTGACCCTGTACAATCATCCCAGCATGCGATCGTACCTTCTTATTTTTTTTCTTCTTGTTCTTCTTTCCTTTCTTAAAGGATCGATGACCAGAAGAAGACCCTCCCACTACATTCATCATCTCCTTATGGAGTTGGTGATCCTTCTCAAAGTTCTGCAGCAACCTCAATAAGCCATGGTAGTTCACTGTAGACTTTGTCATTCTAAAATGAGTTAGGAAGGGGAGGAAGGATTTAGGCAAAAAATTAAGGATCGCATCCTTACCGAGCTGCTCATGTAGGGGAAAGTCTAACTTGCTAAGGTGCTCAATCATCTCGATCATGTATAATACATGATCGATGACTGAGACTCCATCCCTCATTCAAGCATTAAAAATGGCACAAGTTGTTTTATACCTTTCAACATCGTCCGGCGTGTCAAAAGAGTCATTCAATATTTGAAGCATCTCTTATGATTGGGCATTTTCAAACCTATGGCTGAACTCGTCATTCATTGTCGTCAACATTATACATTGAACAGTGGTGCGGTCATTGAGCCACTTTAGATAAGTGTCTTGGATCGCTTTCCTAGCATTCGAGACTGGCTCCTCAGATGCTTGATCCGTTACCATGTAAAGGATCTATTCATGCTTCAGGATGATTTTTAACTTACAATATCAGCTATTATAGTTGAATCCCATTAATTTGTCATGGTCTAACAATGACCAGAGCGATAGGTTAGTAGCAATGTCTGCACACAAAAAAAATTAAATCTAATTAGTATATGAATTATTAATCCTAAAGACTTGGACTTCAGTCTGAAGGTTCTTCCACTATTTTATATGAATTGGTAGCCTCTACTTTCAATTCGAGAAATTACTCTAATTTTTTAGTGGATACTAGAATCCACATAGACTACACATGAGCCCAACTTTGGTTAGTCAACCCATGTGCACCTATGGATAGATTTAAAATCAATTATTTCTCTAAATAACTTTTAGTAACATTAATTTTGCCTCATAGACCTAATCAGTAGGCTTTGGCCTCCACTGAAAAAGGTTCGGTTAGGTTCAACCATTAACATGACCATATTTGGTCTTATCTAATCAATAAATGATCAGACCCGATTTTGATCGACCAATCTAATCACCATTAGAAAAACTTAACCAAATTATCATTTTATGAATGATAATTTCATTAGTTAATAATCACTAGGCCTTTCAGTCTCCAATAATCATTATACTAATGAACTCATTATCACTCAACTTAATGGAAGATTATGATTTAGTATCTATATAACTATTTTATTTTTAAGAATCTAATAATTTTAGAAGATTTAGTTAACCAATTTAAAAAAATTTAACGAGCCAATTTCAATCCTCCCACTAATTTCATCAAGTCAAAAAAGAATCTAATCTAAGCTGGCATTAGGAGCACCTAAATCAGTCAGACTGATTTATCTAATAGACATGGATGAGCCCGAATCACTAAGTGATCTAATTAAAATCTAACTCATCAGGATGGTTAGGTAAGCAAGATCAGTGAAAGGGATATGTCGTTAACTCATCAAAGATCGAATTAGTATGAGTAGCTTCCAATTAAAAACCACTGATCAAACTGCCAAACTTATCTTAGATATCATCTGATTCATTAGTTTTAATTTAACCAACCTAGTAATTTTGGATTCGACTGCGTAGCCTTGAATCAAGTCCATTTGGTCCTTATTAAAGGCATGAACTTGACCAACTACAACTATTGTAATTGAGTCTATAGAGTCCTTGACCTAATCTAAATTAATATTTAATTAGATTTGATCGATTACTTTAAATTAGTTCATCTTTTAACTAACCTTAGATCTAACTCAATTTATGGATCTAATTCAGTTAACCCAATAATCCATAAGTTTATGATTAATGACTTAGAGTCTTAATTCACAATTTTAGACACTAAATCATTATACTTAATTTTTAATTAAGTTTATGGGCTGAGGATTAGGGTTCGATATTTTAAAAATATTTTTAATTTTGAAAGGTTTTTTACAACTTAGTATTGTTCATCAATTGAGTCGACTCATTTCAAAATTAAATTATCTCAATTCACAAACAATACTAGTTGTAGGGTTTAATCTGAAACTATGTATACTATATAATCATGAAATCATAAATCAAACTTTATCTAATTATGCATTCATGATCATAAATCAGATTAAAGTCTAATATAATTAAATCATAAAAATATTAAATCAAATCTAATAATTTCATGATTAACGATATAGATCAGCAACGTACCAGGATAATCTTTTCATTGTTGGGGGTAAACCCTACAGTAGGACAACCTGCAGTCCATGCGATCTGAATTTTAATTTTTTAGATCTAATTATTCTAATTATTAGATCAATATTTAGATTAAATCTAAATTATTAATCTAAATATGCAAGCATATCATATTTAAAGAGCCTTGCTCTAATACCATTTATAGAAAAATAGTACAGAATTTATCATGCTACTTTTAAAAATAATAATGATATAGTGGAAAATAATTAATTTAATTAATTATCTATTGATCATATCAGATTATTTAATCCTATACATTAGGATCTAAACATAATATGCATTCATACATCAATAGATTTGAAAATAAAACTATATAATAAACTATTTACTACATCTACATGTTTAGAATACAATACCTTTTTGCAGGTAGTTGATCACCGCAATCTGAGTCCACCAAATAATTCTTTGATATCATATCATAGCTGCACATATGTCCGACCTTTACGGTTGGTCCACACGGAGCTCCTAATCCCGATCAGTCCCACTAGAGTGCTATCTCCTCGTTGGAGCCTTCGATGGCTAATTACGATCGATCCGATTGATCATATACTTTTTTATTTCTTAAATATTCTAAAAAATTAAAACATAAATACTGGAGGATGATGAAGATGTGTTTCAAATTTGGTGGTGATCTAATGCTCACAACACTCGATCTCTCCACCCGAACCCAGATTCCCAAATCTAGGATTTCACTCGGTCCAAAAATCCTGACACACTAAAAATTCTATCATGCCCTCTCTGTATGGAGTTTTTTCATGAAATAAGTTTTTATGAAAAGATAACTTTTAGTTCTATAATCTCTATTTAGATCATATCTAAAATAGGATATCCTTAGAGGTGAAAATCAAAAGAGAAGAGAGGCATAAAGGAAAAGAAAAGTGCTATAGGATCCTGTTCACCTTCACTCCAAGATTTTTCTCATCCAGAACTGATGCCCAAACACTCTAAAACATTTACCATGTAATGCTAACTCCTTCTATATGAAAAAAAATTCTCATAATTTATTGATGTGAATACCATGAAAAATCAACATGAAAAATGATAAGGATCGAGTGGTTGAGAGGTTTTAACCACTCACTTGATTTCAAAAATCAAATGAGCCTCTTATCCTTATCCAACGCCCCCTCCCTTGTGTTTAACATGTAGAAGGACTCTCTTTCTGTGTGTATATTTTTATTTCTTAAAAAATATTTGACAAATAAAAGGAAAGGCGTGGGAAGCAGAGTGGAAAAGTCAAAAATGGTGGGCGTATGGAAGAATTTGAATTCAAACTTCATTTGACTTGGTCCTAATTGGTTTTAACCAAATCAATTAATTTAGACCCAATTAAATTAGGTTAAACCTAATCAAATTAGGCTTAGCCTAATCCAATAAAATTTTAATCAAATTAAAAATTAATTAGATCTATGTCCTAATCAAATTAGGATCAAAACTTTTATAGCGATTAGGTCATCTCATGACCTGATCGGATCAAATCGAATCGAATAAAATTCAATCAAACTTGATCGAAACCTCATCGCTTAATCAAATTAAGCTAATCAATAATCAAATTGCTAATTAATCCTCCAAAAAATATCTAAGTCCAAATCGAATGGGTTATTGGGCAATAGAGTCCTATCAACATGAAACTCTTGAAGAGTCCTAAATCAATAAGACTCCTGAACCCAGTATCCCAAACAAATTAAACTTGCCATCATAGAGTTTCAGACTAGTAAAATTCTTGATCAGAGAGTCCCAGATGAGTAGGACTCAGAGTCCTAGTCCAGTAGGACTCTTGATCATAAAGTCTCAGTCCAGTGGGACTCTTGACCATAGTATCTTAGATTATCAGAACTCATGATCAGAGAGTCTCAGATAAGTAGGACTCAGAGTTTTAGTCTAGTAGAACTCTTGATCACAGAGTTTCAGTCTAGTGGAACTCTTTGACCATAGAGTCCTAGACTAATGAAACTTTTGATCAGAGAGTCCCAGACAAGTCGGACTCAGAGTCCCAGTCCAGTAAGACTCTTGATCATAAAGTTTCTGTCCAGTGAGACTCTTGACTACAGAGTCTCAAACCAATAGAACTCTTGATCAACCATCAGATTAGGTAGGAATTTCTAATGTGTGTGACCTCACAGGTCTGAACCTAAGTCGGTAGCATAGAAATCAATTTCTATACTAATCGAAGTGACCATCTAGTAATGGTATCCGACGTCCGGATAGGTTGAATAATCATAATCGTAATATTCATAACCTACGCGAATATGATTATCATATAATTCATCTCTATGATCTCTGTATAATAGATGACTCAGGGTTAGACTGTCAACCCTAAAAAATACATTCATGTCATGTCTCAAAGCAATTAGTCCGTGACTCCTCACTAAGACTATCCTGACCAAGATTTTGCTAAATTAAAATATAATTGAATATAGCTCTTGAAATCAGGAGTGATCAATTTCATCTTGATACACGCATCGACTTCATAAGTACTTGACTGTGCCTAAAAATCTTTTATCACTGAATTAGAAATTCAAATAGTCAGGCACCAAAACATAGTGAGTTGCTTTAAAATCACCATAGTGATATCAGATCGGAGGAATATTTATACCCATATTCCATCGAAACTAATCTTGATAGGAGAAAAGCTCCGAAGTTGGTCACATTCAGTGTAGATGTATCCATACATCTTACTTGCATGTCATATCAGTGTCTTAACACTACTTGTTTATGAGGACAACCAACCTATATGGCACACAACGAACTATACTTGATAAACGTTGTCGTCCTAAGTAACAACATATCATTTGATCGTGAACTATTTAAGGACTAAATGACAAATTCTCTTATGCCAAATCTAGATAGTTCTAAGGACTTCATCATAATATAGGAGTTTATTAGAAGACAACGAAATTTATGATGAAAAATATCAAAATATTTTTTTTTAATTTATAATTTATATATAATTATAAATATATGATCCAATCGTCAACAGACTAATGATTGGCTTTGGAACACATTTTCAATAATACATACTTACAATCTCTACCTTAGTGCACCAAGTCTTGGCACATCTGACAATATTTTTCTGCACGATCTCGCTGTCATTGCATGTCCTGACAGCTACTTGAGCATACCTTGCCACTATCATCTTTCTTCAGCTACTGAGCTTTCTTTGAGGCCTTTGAAATGACCGCTTCTACTATTGAAGACCTTGGCTTGCACCTATGCACCACCCTTGGAGTTATAGGCATCCTTCTGCTTAGCAGCCACATCATTTGTCTTAGACTTTCATGGAGAATCTACAGCAATCTTATGTCGGTACCCATTGCATACCCTGATATAATCTCCTCAAAACTTCATCTATCCTTCTGCACGTGCTGCTCCACCTAGAACTGTGCATCTTTGGCATTGGTGCTAGGATATTGGTTCTCCTGCACTCCTCTGCTCTGAACTCGTGTTATATCTTTCTCTACTTGTGAAGCCACCTCTACCTAGTGCTCCACCTAAAATCGAAGTCCCTCTGATGTCACAGAAGCTGACTCTATAATCGAGTCCTCCGAGGCCAATCACTCAATACTGTACTGTTGAGTCTACCGCTGCATCTCGAACACCGTCACTGTTTCTTTGAATCCTCCGCACTCCACGGATCCCTCCAAAGCCATTTTGGATATACTGTACCTATAGGCTCCTTCAAGACCATCAAGAGTTCATCCGACTCTTCACTTTTAGTGACTGAAGTGATGGAATCTGACTTTTCTCCTTTCTTGCATTTCTTTCAAAGCGAACACTCCTGTTTAAAGTGCCCTGCTTCACCACACTTGAAGTACTTCTTGGACCTCTTGCTGTCCCTCTACTCGCCCTTCTTCTTTCCTTTTCTTGGCCTTTTTGAAACCACGAGATTCTCCTAAAAGATCTTCCTCTTCATCATCCATTCTCGCTGCTCGTTGGACTTTAACACTGATATGATTTCTTCGTATACCAGTGTCTCCTTACCATACAGCAAAGTCGTCACCAACAAATCAAAGCTCTCGGATAGCGAATATAGCAACAATAAACTCTTCTCCTCCTCTTCGAGCTCCATCTCAATGTTGAGCAAGTCCATGCTCATCCGATCAAAATGCTGAATATATCCCGCAACATCCTCACTCTCCTGCATCTGAAGGCTACACAGTTACTTCTTTAGCACCAACTTATTGCATATATTTTTTTTTCATGTACAACTGATGTAACCTCGACCATAAATTCTTGGGTATCTTCTTCTCCAATATGCTATACAGCATCTCATCTGCCAGACAAGCCCTAATCATGGTACATGTCCTTTTCTCCAAAAACTTTCATTTCTTATCTATTATCTCCTCCGACCTATCCTCCAGGGCCGAATCTAGTCTCATCTAAATCAGTAGATTATCTATCCTAACCTTCCACATTGTGAAACTACCGTTTCTATCAAATTTCTCAAATCCTACCTTCAACTCACTATTTTTCATGATCAAATCGAATAAAAAATAGCCAACAAGCAAATCTAAAAATTATCTTAACTAGGAACGGTGGACAGCAGCCCTTAGATCACTTCCTTCCTCATGAAGCCCAAAAAAAAGCCTTAGATTTGAACCTCGCTGCTGATCTCTGCTGAAACCTGATCTTCTTTCTTTTTTACGTTCAACCGAGCTCTGATATCATTTATTAGAATAATTGATATTGCTCTGATACCAATTATTGTGCTTATGGCTGCTTGAAACCACAGTCATAGATCCGATCTCTTATGCGAATCTAGATGTTAATCTAGAAATATGAAGAAGAGCAAAAATTGATGGCGACACTTAGAGCTTGGCATTGAAATTAGATAGAAAAGAACGAAGAGAGTTAGGGAGAAAAGCTCTGTATTTATTTCATTTATTGTAAATATTACAATACCTGAGTTTATATATCTTAGAATTTCTGCTATACCACATGAATCCTAATAAATCCAAACTCTAGTTGAAAAACTCTCCTAGATTAACCCAATATATGAAAGCACTCATCGAGCTCATGTACATCCATATCTCCTTTGCTCTCATCCTCTGGATCTAAATCCGACCCATACATGAGTTATTTATCTTTAAGACCTTATTAGACCAGACCTTAAGATCCCTTGGATTAATCTCAATCCAAGATCAAATAGAAAATTTCATCCATTTCTATTCACTACCGTCGAGCCAGCTCTGTCAAAAGTCGAGCTGACTTGACTGTATCTTGCCCGAACCCTATCTTCTGTCTGTCTGAGATATTCGGCTCGACTGCACCTCGAGCTAGCTCGATTTCAGTCCAAACGAGCTCGACTGCATGTCCGAACCAGTCCGTCTGGGTGTCAGCCCCTTATCTTGACTGATTCTTCTCATGGCTTTGGTCCTCTACTCCATCTTATGTCCTAGGTCTCCGGAGCATCTACCAAGCTCCCTTAAGGTCCTCACGTCTGAATCTCAAGTTCGTGTAGGACTACACACTGCCTTCATCCTAGGATAACTTCTGTCCTAGTCCTAGGATTCACACCCATCCTAGTCTTTCGGAGCCAACATCCTAGCTCTTCTCATGGCCTCCCAAGGCTTGGGAGCACCACACATACTTATATGCTGACCGTTTTGCTATCCTTGATCTCACAGCTTGATCCATCTGGTAAGAACACAGTATCCTCACTAGTCTCTAGGGAGTCAAATAGCTCCTCTCTACAACATACATGATGGAAACAAGCAGAATCTATAATCCACTGGGAGGAAGAAGTTGATACCTCATCAGTAATAAGAAGAACATCGCCACTATCTTCTGTATCACTACTGGCCATTGTCACAGTAGCATATATCCGATCTTTGAGTTATGGGCAATCCTTGACTCGATGCCCCAACTCGTTGCATCGATAGTACTTGATCTTGCTTTGATCCCTCATCTTGGACTTAGATTACCCACCTCGCGATCTCTTGCCGCTCCATCTTCTGTCGCCATCATCTCTAATCACCATCAGGACCTAGTTGTCACATGAACTTGAGGTTTGGTTCTCCCGCTTGAGAACCTCGTTTTGGAGTAGTGCAGAAGTCACCTCTTTCCTCTTGATAGTGCACTTATCTATAAGAAAAGCAGTCACCAAAGACTCGAAAGAGGATGGAAGCAATGATAGCAAGACCAACATCCTGATCTTCTTCTCAACTTTTTTACCAACAATGAAAAGATCGGTAAAAATTTTTTAAAAGTTAGATAGATGCTCCTACACGCTCTAACCTTCATCTATTCATAACTAGTAGAATTGCCTCCAAAGAAATAGCATATTGGTGAATGACTTTGCCATATACAACTCCTTAAGCTTCGACCACAGAGCCATCAGAAAAGTCTTGCCAAGTACATGGATCATGATATCATCCACTAGATACAAGCGGATCGTACTCACCGTTTGCATCTGGATCTGCTTTCAATCCTTCACCTCCATGGTGGCTGGCATTTTGTTGTATAAGAGATCGTCGATCAACTCATGTTAGATGAGGACATTCTTTATTCTTGCTTGCTACAAGAATAAATTATCCTTTTCATTAAATCTATTGATCTCCATCTTGATTATACTTATCTTCTCTATATTCTTCAATCTTTATCACCATTGCTGCAATCCATGTTCCGATACCGTCTGGCTCTGATATCAATTTGTTAGGATATCAGCTTTCTCTGATACCACTTGTTGAGGATCTCGTACCAGGATATTACTGTAGAAAGAAAGAAAAAATAAAATAAGAATATAATTAAGTATGTGGATCAGCCTAAAGGCTCATCTTCGTAGGGTATGCAAAGTTTCACTATGAGAGAAAGAAAACCAAACAATATCAGAGGAATTTACCACTCAATCCTTGTACAAGAGTCTCTCAATAAGAATCTCTAAATTCTTATAAAAGCTTTCTAAAATATCTTAAAAATATCTCAGTACCTCTAGAACGTCACCAGCTTTCCAACACAATAAATGGTTCGTTAATCGGAGTTATATAGACTCCAGAAACTCAAAAATAGTATTTCAGTAAGAAATTCAGTCCTAAATACATCCGAGATCGATTTTGGACCATCCAATCAAGATCGACTCCCTCCTGGGCTATCGGATCATGCACACAGCCTTTTGATCTAGCTAGAATTGAGTCTGGACCATCAGATCGCAATCGAAAGCTCTCCTGACCATGCCAGATCAAAGTCAGATCAAAACAACATTGATCATGCCAGATCAAAGCCTCAACCATCCGATCATGATCGGTTCAAACCAAAGCCATTAGATCGTGATCGATCTACTGAACAGTACTATGGACCGCATAAAATGACTGAAAAATGGGCTGAAAGGTCCATATGCTCCTTTGTAAGCTGGCGGTCCATCGTGGACCATGCTCCACGGTGGGCCTGGGCGCCCGCATGGCCTGCTTTCGCATGGCCCATGCATGCCTGGCCAGCCTAGTGCGGGCCTGGCCCAATGCCGCCACGTGCTGCTATCCTGGGCCATGCCGCCGCTGCTCGGCACCACTTATGGGCCTCTCCGATGGGTTCGAGGGCTAGCTATCCTGCTCCGATCTTTTTTCGTACGTATCTTCTCCAACTGAACTCCGTTTGGGCTGTTCTTGAGCTCGTTGAACTCCGTTCATCATTCTGAATCTCATTCTAGGCTTATTATGGATCGAATCTTGAAATATTTTTCTTAATACTCGGTGCTCTACTTTCTTACATATCTCCATAAAAATTAATAAAATGAGAAAAAAGAAGCAAAAAGTTAAAAAAATGATCAATGTATGTGGGATAAGGTCTTACATTTCAATTTGTTCCATCTTTCCTTTGTCTTTTTGTTGATGTTTCAATGTTTTCCCTGGAGTTTTCCTCTATTTTTAATGTCCTCGGGCGTCTCGATTGATTGGGACGCTTGGAGCGGTGGCGGAATATGGAAGCTGGTGGCTAGAGTTTTGTGTTGATATTCACATATGAGAGTTTAAATGGTATAAATGCATGATCAATCGATTTATAACTAAAGGTTAACGTAGTGGTTTAGACGGTATAAGGATTTTGAGTTCAAATTTTTTATCCATCTATTATATATGTTTTATAAAAAAATTATAAACTATATATAATCAGGCAGATACCTAGAGAGATAAATTTTAAATCCAAAATCTTAAATTTTATAGATATTGTAAATAAGTCCTATTAAAGATCAAAATGGTAGGATATTCGAAAAAAAACATACAATTGCACTACAAAAAAATTTATATTTTATGATAAAATTATTTACAATGAAAAAATATTCATTACAAATAATGATATTTGCAACAAAAATAATTTTATATCACTAATAATAATTATTTATGATAAAAAAAATTTATCATAAATAATGGATAATTTATGATAAAAATTTATTTTTTATGGTAAATAATAGATTATTTGTAATATAAATTTTTTATTATAAATAATCTATCATAAATAAACTATTTAAAAAAATAAAAAGATTGAATAAATCATGATAGAAAAATTTCATCATAAATAATCGATTATTTATGATGTAAATAAATTTTATGTCATAAATAAATATTATTTATGATATAAAATTTTCACCATAAATAATCTATAGTAAATAAATTATTTAAAAAAAATAAAAAGATTGAATTATTTATGATGAAAAATTTTTATCATAACTAATCAATTATTTATGATGCAAATTCATTTTTCATCATAAATAATCAATTATTTATGATGGAATATCTCTATCGCAAATACTCTATCATAAATAAATTATTTAAAAAATAAAAAAAACTAGATTATTCATGATGGAAAACTTTCATCGTAACTAATCAATTATTTGTAATGGAATTTCTTTTTGCATTGTAAATAATTAATTATTTGTGATGGAAAATTTTTTATTCATGATGGAAAATTATTTAAAAAATAAAAGTCAAATTATTCATGATGGAAAATTTTCATCATAACTATTTAATTATTTATGATATAAATCAATTTTTTATCATAAATAATTAATTATTTACGATAGAATATTTTCATCGTAACTAATCTATCATAAATAAATTATTTAAAAAAATAAAAAAGTTAAATTATTTATGATAAAAAATGTTCGTTGAAACTAATCGATTATTTGTGACATAAATCTATTTTACATTATAAATAATCAATTATTTATGATGAAATATTTTCATCATAAATAATCTGATCAAAATTTTAAATTTAAAAAAATAAAAAAAATATGGACTATTTTAAAAATAAAAAAAGAGCAAAAATGTGCCATGCATGATTGATGCGACAAGGTTATGGGTGCGAGCGCATCCACTGTTAGCTAGACTATAAGTAAATTAATATTTTTTTTTAAATTTTTTCAAAAATTAGTATTCTTTTAAAAAATTTCTATTTTTCTTTAAATATTATATAGTTTTAAAATTTAAAGTTCATCTTCACCATTCATTATTTAAGTAATTATCATGCGAGCATCGTCACAAAATATCACCTCAATCTGATAGTTTTATCTATGTAGATCGATACAATTTGATTTCGACGATAACGAACGATCGCATGATGATCTGATAGATAAAAATTATTGGTGGATCCAAATTTTTTAATGATGATCTATGTGATATTTGTAGCACACTATCAAAATTTTACTTCAATCGGATATAATTATCATAGCCAATTTAGCATGGAATGATTTGGACCATTAAATAAAAAATAAGTGATCAAAAGGCTAAACATCATTTAATTAAGGTAATTTTTTAGATAAATGATCTTTGCTGCTACTTTCATTATTTATACGGTGATGATCGTAAAATTAAAATCATATGTATATGAACCATCAATATTAAGCAAATCTTATAAAATATAAGTATAATTATTTAAGGATCTTAAGAATAAGTATCGAGAGATATATAGTTTTAAATCATTCAAATACGTGTGATTTAAATTTTATTATCCCCACCATATAAAATTATCAAAGTAGCAGCAAAGATCATTCATGTAAAAAATCATCTTAATTGGACGTTGTTTGGCCATTTGATCACTCTTTTTTATTTAATGGTCGAAATCATCTCATACTAAATTGATCATGATAATGATGTTCGATCAAAATAAAATTTTGATAGTATACTATAAATATCATATAAATTATCATTGCAAGTTTTTAGATCTATCGATGATTTTTATCTATCAGATCATCATACGGTCGTTTGTGACCATCGAAATCAAATTTTATCGATCTACATAGATAGAGTTATCAAATTAAGGTAATATTTTATGACGATGCTCATAAAATAGTTACTTAAATAATAAATGGTGAAGATGAGCTTTAAATTTTAAAATTATATAATATTTAAAAAAAATAGAATTTTTTAAAAAAATTAGAAAAAAATTTAATCGACCATGCACACCAAAATTTTTGTCTATTTTTTAAAAAATTTCATTACAAGAAATATTCTATTACATAATATTCTCATCTTTTTTAAAATTTTTTAAAATATTTATTTATGAAAAATTATTTATGATGGAAGTTTCCATCATAAATAAATGTTATTTACAATGTAAATAATTTTTTAAATTATTTATTTATGAAAAATTATTTATGATGGTAGTTTTTGAAGTAAATTAATTTTATTTATGATGTAAATAATTTTTTCATCACAATAAAATTTATTTGTAATGAAAAATTTTCATCATAAATATTCTTAATTTTTTTAAATTTTTGAATTATTTATTTATGAAAAATTATTTTTGATGGAAGGTTTCCATTGTAAATAACCTTTATTTGCAATGAAAATTAATTTTTCATTGTAAATAATTTTATCAAATATTTTAATATTTTTTGGAGAAGAAATTTTTTCTTTGAAAAAAAATTGATGGAAATTATTAGGGATGAAATATTTATTTTCATCGCTAATAACTATTTTAGTAACTAAATTTTGTTGCTAAAATTCTTTAAATATCCCCTCCCACTACGTTCACACGAAACCCACTATCGCTCCTTAAAATTCACTCTCGCCCGCCTCCTCGTCTTCTCTCTCCCCCTCCTCCTTCGCTTCCACTGACCGACGACTTGTTCTCCTGTTGCCACTACCATTGCCATCGTCGTTATTGCCATCATTGCCACTGCCACTGCCACTATTATCGTCATACGCCATTGATGGTATTTTTTTTTATTCTCTTTCGATCGTTCGGGAGGCCGCAAGTGCCGTGCGATGGCAGATGGTGGGCGACGGTGCATGGAGGGTGGGTGCCGACTGCAGGGGTTGCATGGGGTGCGGGCCCGCAGGGCGATGGTGATGGGATCGCTGGTTGGGGGTCGTGGATGTTTCCATACGGTGGCCGATGACGGACGATGGGGCATGAAGGATTGGTGCCAGTTGCAAGGGGTGGGGGGGGCCGCTAGATGGTGGTGATGGGATGGGTTGGGGGGCCATGGGCACCGATGGTGGATGGTGGAGGGGTGCCAGGATGGGTTGGGGGGTCGCGGATACCGATGGTGGGTGGTGAAGGGGCACCACAGATGGTGTAGGGCCGTGATAGTGTTTGGACGCTGTCGGAGGTGGAGGTCTGTGGGGGGTGGGACGTGGAGGGGCGGTGGTGTGAGTTGGGTGGGGGCTGCGGGTGGTGGGCGACGGAGGGGCGCCATTAGGGGTGGGGGGTAGAGTGGCTTAATCAATTTTTAAATTTTAATAAATAATAATAAATAAATAATAATAATAATAATCATAATAATTATAATAATAATAGTAAAAATAGTAATAATAATAATAATGATAATAATAATCATAGTAATAATAAGAGTTAGAATAATAATAACAATAGTAAATATAATAATAATAATAATAATAAGAGTAAAAATAGAAATAATAATAAAAATAATAATAATAGTAATAATCATAATAATAATAAAAATAATAATAATAGTAATAATAATAATAGTAATAGTAATAGTAAGAAAAATAATAATAATAGTAAAATTAGTAATAATAATAATATTAATAATAATAATGGTAATAATAATCATAATAATAATAGTAGTTAGAATAGTAATAATAATATTAGTAATTATGATAATAGTAATAATAATCAATTATATTAATAATAATAAGTTTTTTTATAATTAAAATAGTTAAGTTTTTAATTATGTTTTTATCTTTTTACTTGTTATAGTTTAATCTTTTTATTTATTTAGCCCATGAATTTCATTATGATTATGATTTAATATTTTAATTTGCATTAGTCGAAGGTTTTAATTTATAATGCATATAAACTATTAGATATGAGGATCTGGATTGGATTTCGATCAAGGATCTGAGTCGGAATAATATCCGAAATCCGGTGTGGGATTTAGTCTAGGATCCAATCTGGGATTCGGTCTGAAATTCGGATCGAGATTTGGGTCAGATCTTAATCGAAATTTGGATTGGATTCAGTCCGAGATTTGGTCTGAGTCATGTTCGGGATCCGGTTCGAGATTTGGTTCATCATCTAGGTTGGATCTTGGTCAGAATTTGGATTGGAATCCGAATTGGGATTTAGTCCAGGATCCGATTTGGTAATGATTTAATTCATATATTGATCTAACCTTAGACTCCTATTCAAGAGTCGATCCCAGGGTCTCCAAAATGGACTCTGTGAATGGCTTTTGGATATCCCAATTTGGGCAGTTCATAAATGCATCAATATTTTATTATTATCATGGTATTTTTTATTCTATTATAGAAAATTTTGTCATAGTTATCTCATTTATTTTTTTGGATATATATTAGATATGGTTAAAATATGATCCATCTATATCGTGTACTTAGAGAACCATAGGGAGATGCTGTCGAATTTTTTTCAGATATGAAATAAAGAACAAAGCTATGGCAACATATAAAAGTGATGCATTTTTTAAAGGAATAGGACGACACATATTAGAAAGGAGTTAGTGGAGTTGGGATTCATGAATCATTATTCTTTGTTGTCAGATGGATATCGACAAAAGTTGGATGAACGCTAGGGACATTTTTTTGCTTAAATATCGAAAAGGTATTTGAGATTTTATTGAATTTGCATGGTGTAAGGCTGATAGTACTAGTCGGATAAAGTATCCATGCAAAAGATGTGTCAATATAGTATATCATCATATATCACTGGTTGAGAAGCATCTATTATGTTTTGATATGGACAAGAAGTATACTCGCTGGATATGGCATGGGGAGGATGATCCGAATGAAGTTATGTACGATAATGACGATATTGATGATGATATTGATGCTACTGAACCTATCGAATATGGTGGTATAGGTTCACTATTGGATGACTTACATCAAGGTGTTACTTCAAATGTACCCATAAGTACTAGTGTATTTCAAGGCAGTTTTGATCATGAATACAATATTGATGAGGTAGAAGAGATTTCTGAATAGTTTGCAAAGCTTGTTCAGGATAAACGAGAGCCACTCTATCCAAATTGTGCGAAGTTATCTAAGTTAGAGTTTTTGATTAAATTGCTTTATATTAAAACTCTGAACCGATGGAGTCAGAAGTTATTTGATCAAAATTTAGCATTGATTAAAGCACCTCTTCTCGATGGATCAATATATACTAAAGCAAAAATGTATATGGAGGAATTGGGACTTGGCTATATTCCTATACATGCCTGCAAAAATAATTATATATTATTTTACAAAGAGAACAAATAAGCAAGTGAATATCCGCAATGTGGTGAGACTAGGTACAAAATCGATAATAGAAAAGAAAAGAAGATACCTCATAAGGTTTTAAGGTATTTTTCATTGATTCTAAGACTTCAAAGGTTATATCTATCCATAAAGATGGCTAAAGAAATGAGACGGCATAATGAACAGCAGGTTTTGGAGGAGAACATACTTAGTCACCCGGCTGACTCTATAGTATGGAAAGCCTTTTGATGCAAAGTATCCACTATTTACAAGTGACCCGCGCAATATCTGGCTTGGTCTAGTGACAGATGGATTTAATATTTTTAATAATTTGAGTACTTCCTATAGCATATGGCCTGTGATGCTAGTTGTATATAATGTGTCACCTTGAAAATGCATGAAAGAGCCATTTATTTTTATGTCACTATTGATTTCGGGTCCGAAAGTATTAGGTAATGAAATTGATGTATATCTACGATCCTTAATCGATGATCTGAGAGAGCTATGGGAAAATGGAGTACAGACATATGATTCTATCTGTCGAAGAAATTTTAAGTTGCGTGCATCAATTTTATGGATGATAAATAATTTTTCTGCATCCAAAAACTTATCTGAGTGGAGTACCAAAGGATATCTAACATGTCTAATATGCAACAAGGATACGTTCTCCTTACATTTAAAGCATGGAAGAAAAATTTGCTTCATGGGTCATGGTGGTTTCTACCTGCTAATCACTCTTGGAGGACCTATTATAACAAATATTTTGATGGTAAGTCTGACCGACGTTCACCACCTAAGGAGTTAAGTAGAACGGAAGTATTAAAAAAACTTGAAGCCATTGAAAATGTGAAATTTAGAAAAACATCGGATACTCGCAAGCATAAGCGTACTGAAGCTGAGCTGAATTGGATGAAGCGAAGCCAATTTTTCAAACTGCCATACTAAAAGCAGTTATTACTTCATCATAACCTAGATGCAATGCACATTGAGAAGAATATTTTTGATAATGTCATCGATACAGTGTTAAACATTGCAGAAAAAATAAAAAATAATTCAAAAGCTCGCCTTGACTTACAAGAAATGGAAATTCGATCGGAATTGTATTTAGTTCATCAAGGTGATAAATTTTTTATGCCACTTGCATGTTATTCACTATTTGGTGAGGAGAAGAAGAGTTTTTGTGGATGGTTCAAAATCATGAAGTTTTTTTATACTTGCACTTCAAATGTATCGCGATGTATTGACAACAATGACGGCAATATCTTTGACATGAAAAGTCATGACTCCCATATGATGATGCAGTGCTTGCTTCCTATGGTAATACATGGCTATCTGAGTGGTAATGTTCAAGCTGCATTGATTAAGTTAGAAGTATTTTTTTGAGAACTGTGTTGCCGAAAGTTGAAGATTAACTTAATTAAAAGTTTGAGAAGGATATTATGCTCATTCTTTGTAAGTTAGAAAAATCTTTCTATCATCATGTTTTGATGTTATGGTACATCTAGCTATTCATCTTCCAAAGAAAGTTCTTTTGGTTGGCCCGGTACATTATCGATGGATATATTCTATTGAAAGATAAAGAAATTATAATCTTTTTGATATATCAGTTGTAAGATATAAATCTATTACAACTTTTTAATTTTTTTATTTGCAGATTCTTATGTACCCTAAAAAATTATGTGCACAATAAGGCACGGCCTAAAGGATCCATAGTAGAAGCATATATAGCTACAGAGTGTCTCATATTCTGCTCGATATATCTTAACGACATCGAAATAAGATTCAATCATGCAGATCGTAATGCTAACCATGAATGGGATGATGATGAACCGACACTGTCCATATTCAAATAAATGGTTCGACCCATAGGTGGAAGAAGATATGAGTTTATGGACGTGAATGAGCTATCCAAGGCACACTTTGTTAGGATAGATCCACAACTACGGAACATGGATCATCCATCCAAGATCACCTGTAAGAGATATGACACCATCTGTTGCTATGGAAAGATAGAAGAAGACAAACAAACACAATCATATACGTGGTTCGGTCTAAGTGCCTACATCTATGGAATATGCAATGCTTCACTACCGAGAAAGAATAATAGAGAAGATACAATCTCAACTCACCAACCCTCTCTCCAAGATCCAGAAGCACTCATCCATACAATGCTCTCAAAGTAATCCCAAGAAGACCTCCCTTACAGATCTACTAGTCCAGGGCCCTTGACATCCCTGGATACTCTGTGATCCTCTCAACCTCTACATCAAGCCCCAGTCTCTGTTCCTAAGCAACCCTATGGTTCCAGGACACTCCCGACTTTCTTGATACTCCCGACGCTCCTTGAGACTCCTGGCTTTTCCTGAGACCTGGTGCTTGATCTTCCTGAGAAGCTCCTGGCATACTATACTGAGATACTCTCCTCGACTGCTACACCATCGAGCCTCTCTCAGCCTCCCATGCCTCTATAAAGGTGCTACTATAGCACTCCAGTGCTTTCTATCTTATCTCTGCGCTGTCTAAGAGATTTTCTTGAGAGTCATTTCTTCTTAGATCGTCTGATCTTCTTATAAGCCCTGATCAATCCAATAACCATCCGATCAGTTTCTGCGAGCCCTCCTGACCACTAGATAGCATAATAGCTCCATAGACCCTGTGACTAAATCTAGTCCATAAGTCAGAAGCTATAGATCCCATGAAAAGACTTCTACATGCATGCCCATGCGCGCTGTTCATTCATGTTGTTCACCTTCGTCGAGTCGGCTCGGTCCACAGTCGGGTCGGCTCGACTGTATCTCATCCGAGCACAGCTTTCTGTCCTCCTGAGAGAGCCGACTTAGATCCATCTTGAGTTGGCTCAATCTCATCCTGAGCTAGCTCGACTGTGTATCCAAGCTAGTCTGACTATATTGGCTGATCTTTTTCTCGTGACTTCTGAATATCATTCTTGGCTTATTGTGGACCGAATCTTGAGGTGCAAGATTTCAACACACTTCTATATTCTAAATAATTATAAAAAATTAAAGATTTAATTAAGTATTATCATAGCATAATTTTAGTATTTTAACTAATTTTTTTATATCGATATAAAATTAAAAATCATGATTTATTATAGTGAACACAAGAATATACTATCCAAGAAGAATAATACAAATATTGATAATCGACATAGGATGAAATTTGCAAAATGGTTTAGAGACCATGTAAGTTTCACTAGTATTACATTATATTTTTATAACTATATAATTAATTACTTGTACTAATATAATTTTTTATGCTACATTGTAGATAAATCTAGTATTCATGAGGTGCGACGAGAGTGTATAATGCATGGGCCCGACAAGGTAACATATCATTTGTTTTTAGATATATTGCCCTAGAAGCCAGAATTGACTGACACTTGTAATACACTTCTAGGGATAAAATTATAATTTTGACTATAATAAATAAAATAGGTTATTTTCTATCACATATATGTATTTAGTGTCTGTGATACATCCTTTGAGTTAATGGTAATGATAATTCATATTTTCAAGAGTTGAAAATTTAAGACATGAATAATCATTATTAACTCATAAAATGCTTCCGACCATAGGATCATCACGAGGATGGTGATTGATCCGGAAGGTTGGTGTACAATCGCTTCTCTTTAGTAGATGAGTCTTGAGTCTACGGTGTGGAGACACCGGAGCGAGAGTACAGGTACTCGTTAGAGAACGAGGGCACTGAGCGTGACCACCTCGAGTAGTCATTAGGGAAGTCTACCTTCTCGTCAATGACTGACTCGATGCTGCAGTAGTGTGTCTGGTTCTTTGACCTGAGGATGCATCGGCAGTTCACCTTGAGGGTGTTATAGTTTGACTACACCATTACTCGGTCTCCTAGCCATATGGAAACCCTGAGGTGTATGTTGGCTATAGCATGTTCATTGTAGGAACTGGATTGCATCAAGATGGAATCTATCTACCTCGGTGGTAGAGGAGCAGCCCTATGATGATCATGAGAATCAAGTCCAAAAGCCCATGGCCATGGTAGAGTGAAATAATAGAAAGAGTTTCTATTTAGATTTTCACATCGGACTCGAATCGAATGATTACATCATATGACAGAGACTAGGGTTTGACGAGTTCACCTTAACCCTAATCTGATCGGGGCTCAAGATAGAAGAACTTAATCACACAGGTAGCTGCACCAAGAGGTTCGCATTCAGCTCTGATGGGTTGCCACCATATACTGCTAGGTGTCACTGGTGGATTTTGGGAGCAATTAGAATGATTTAGATGATCGATCATTCTAGCTGTTCGAATCAGAAGAGTTCTGATCCATCGAAAGGAGTTTCGATGATGTCGATGATAGAGATCATGACATATCCCATTACCATACAGAACTGAACCTAACTGGGTCACACAAACAAGGGTTTGAATCTGGTGATCATCAATTGAACTGATCTAGTTCAATTGATCTGAATGAGATTCAATTAGGTTCAAGAAAATCGTGCTAGCACTCGATTGAACCTAACGTTCTTCTTCTTTTACTATCATAAATAAGTTGTCCTGACTGAGCCAAAGGAGTTTGTGCTCAATCAGAGGCCTTCATATGGTCTGACTGGAGGTTGTCCAAGTCAGAAAAGGTTGTCTTATTTTGTAAGACATTACCTGCCATTTTTGGTCACCTGCCATTTCTTGTTCTTTGACTTTGGTCAAAAGTCTACCTTTGACTGGTCAAATGTTGACCATTGACACTTTGACTTTTGACCACATGTCATGCACCTATTGGAGAGCTGGTGGGGGCCTGTCCCCTGCTGCCAGAACCTGGCAAGGAGAGGAGGGCGCACGCCAAGGTGGCGTGTGCCCAAGTTGGAGGCGCCTAGGAGTCCTTGTTGGACAAGGACTCCATCTCCTTTTTGGATTCCAATTAGAGTTCTCCTAAGAACCAACTTTGACTGGTCTTAGGCACCCTCTAAGGAGGAATCCAGGGGACTCTATTTCCACCAATCAGATTTAGATCTGATTTCACAAAGGGTTGTGATTGGTTGGGAAGAAGAGGAGTTGGATCACGCTTAGTCTATAAATAAGACCCTGCGCCCAACTCAAAAAAAGCAATTCAATTCTACCCCACGCCCCAAGGCTGCCTCTCCCCTCCTTCCTCCATGCCAAGTCTCTTCTCCCTCTGCTCTCCACGTCCAAAAGGAGTTTTGGACCTTGGTTGGTGCGATCAGATCAAGAGAAAGGCGATCAAAAGCTAAGAAGGCTGCGCTGCTGCAAAGGACGACTGCTGATCTTCAAAAGAGTTTTGAAGATCCTCCAGATCAGATTCAGATCTGATTTTTGGAGGTGTGATAGAGAAGAAGAGGATCTCCAGATCCAACCCGAGTGGATACCGGATAGAGGCCAGGCGCTTGCGTGGCTAAGATCCAGAACCTTCCGCTGCAAACAGGATCATCAACAGGGATAATAGGATTACCCAAGATCAGGTAAATTAAATTTGATTTAATTTATCTTATTTTATTTTATTTATTAAAATAATAAGAATCAGATCTGAAAATATCTCAAGATCTGATTGGGATCAAGAGAAAAATTTTTAAAATATATTTTTTGATCCGATCAGATCTGAACGAACATAGTCTGAAAAATCAGGATTTTCCTTCAATATCATTGGAGGAATGAGATTTCATATAAGAAAGCTTGAGATTCAAAGACGGATCCAAAATAGTGGGATTGTTACAATAGAATATGAAGGTGAAGAGAAGAATGAAAATCTTGGTGTATTGATAGATATCATAGAATTGAAGTATCGATCCAAATATTCGATATTCTTGTGTCAGTATGAATGATAGGATATTAATAATAAGAAGATCGGTATTCATATTGATTCACACTTTATAAGTATAAATTTTGCACGAACATGGTACCAGAATGACCCGTATATTTTAGCAACTCAAGCGAAATAAGTAATATATTTAAAGGATCCAAAATATCGAGGTGATTGGCATGCCGTACAAAGAATATTACCTAGAGGCGTATATGACATACCAATCCGACTAGAGATAGATGATAATTCAAATCTACATGAAGAAGAAGCTTTTCAAGAGGAAGAACCAATATTGACCGAGCACCTTATTGACGAAGAACTTATGCCAGCTCCTTTGAATAGGGTTGATTTGCCATCCAATGAAGTTGAAGTTGATTTTATATTTAATCTTGATGATTTGGAGGACGACGATCAGTTCATAAATGGCGATGAGATAGAAGATTATACATTAATCGATTATTATGATTTGGAGGAGCATCTAGAAATTAAGGAGGATACGGATATTGATAAGTAGATCTGTATCCTTCGTTGAATCTTCTCTTGTAATAATGATATGCAATACAGTTCTATTCATTAGCATTTATATATTTTTTGCTATTATTATTCATTATTATATTCATTTATATGTCAAGTTAATTATATGCATAGTTTAAGCATTGCAGATACGACATCGAAAGCAAGACGACAACGTTCGAGTTCTCAGCATACCCCTGAGCCTTCCCTCATTCTCACTGCTGCACCATCGGAGTCGCTAGAAGGCCCTATAGAGATGGATTCGAGTGACGTGGGTTCAAGTAAGCCGGCCTCGACTGGTATTTTTATATTTTTTACATAATAAAATTTGATTTTAATCTACCTAGCTATTAAGTTTATAGATGGCTATCATACTAATATTTTATTCATTATTTTTTTAGGTCATTCTTTGTCGGTGATGAGGCGAAAGTAAGGTACGTTGAAGAGCCTTGCCCTTAAGCGTTGGAGACGCGAGCACGAGGGACAGTGTCTCCACATCGAGATTCCATCAGGCTACACCAAGCCTATCAGTGGATGGTGCGAGCCATGGCAAATGGAGCTAGGCATCATTTGCCATAGCTATGCCCTAACGACGCTCTTCGATTGGCGTCAAGTTACACGACCTCAGAGAAAAATTTTCTATAGCCACTTATAGGTATAATAATATTTATTTAAATATTTAATTAATATTATATTCTTATAATATTTGTTATTGGTAGGCTATATTTGAGATTATTGATTTTGAGCACAATCACGTACAGCGAGCTGTAGATGATCATTTATGCTCGAGTTTTAAGAAGTATCGGCATCGCATTCATTGCCATTGGTATGCTGTAGTGCATGATCAAAGGGTGGAGGCAATGCGGTAGCGGTCATATGACAGCATCAGTATCGAGGACTAGGCTGTCATATGCCACACGTACAAGGATTCGACATATCAAGTATTTTTTTTTTAGAATTTAATAATTAAATTATTTATTTTTAAATTCAATTACTTACTAACTAATTTGACTGTTAATTATGCATGATCGATGTGCCAAAAATGTCGTGAATCGGATGAGGTAGGCAGTCTCACATTATGAGGGTTCGAGGCCATTTGCTCGCCATATGGAGCAGATGATAAGTAATTTTTATTTATCATATTTTAATTATTTAATTATTTAAAAAAATAAATTAATTATTCTTAAATTATAGAGAGATATAAAGAGTGGCAGCTTTTTGGTAGGATTAAGATCTACCAGCAGATCTATCAGTGATGATCAGGGAACTAGACGGCTGGGAGTCAGGAGCTTTACGTAAGTTTTTCCAACTATTTTTTCATCAGTATTTGGATTTTCAGTACAAACTTAGAATAGCTATAACTTTAATTTTTAAGATCGTATGATAGACATTGGATCCTAGCCTACTCCAAAGGGCTCGACCGCACCCATAAATGATGAGATCTATGATCAAATGCTTGGTACGAGATCCTATTATATTAGGAGGCTAGGGCATGGGGTCAGAGCTCCTACATCTTCATGCTTATCTAGGACTGATATCCATGCTACTTGCGATATCCGACTGGTGGAGATATAAAGACAGGCTGTTAAGAATCGATAGCGAGATACTGAGTTGACTACATGTATCGATGAGTACAAGCTATTTCAGTCGTAGATGATGGAACGGATGGTGCAGATGATGCAGCGATGAGGCAACAGTAGGTCGGTCTGAGCTCCTCTGAGTGCTCCCCTTCTTTGGCCCATTTTTTTTCTCTAGATATTACCGATGCCTGATGGTCGGTGGCCTATTTTTTCTTATTTTTATTTTTATTTTAGATCTTTTGTATTTATTTATGAAAAAATATTTTCTATAATAAATTTTTTTTATATAATGAAATGATGAAATTTATTGTGTGAAATTTATTATAGATGAAATGATGAAATTTATTTATAAATTTTTATTTTAATTTTATAAATTATAAATATAAGTATTAAAAATATAAAATATATTTATTTATAATTATTTTAAAAAATAATTTATGAAGCAATTAATTACAACAAAATCTTCCATTGTAAATAAATTTATTATTTATGATGAAAATATTTTATTATAAATAAATTTATTATTTATGATAAAAAAATTTTATCAAAAAAAATATATTATTTATGATGAAAATTTTGCATCAAAAATAAATTTAATTTGCGATGAAAAGTTTCCATCGTAAATAAGTTTCTATTTATGATGAAAAGTTTTCATCATAAATAATGTTTATTTGCGATGAAAACATCATCGCAAATAAATTTATTTTTGATAAAAATTTTTCATCGTAAATAATATTTTTTATTTATGATAAAAATTATTCATCAAAAAATATTTATTTATGATAAAAAATTTTACTTTTCATTGTAAATATTTTCATCATAAATAATTTATTGAATAAAAAAATTTGATAAAAATAATTTATCATAAAAAAATTTATTAGCGATGAAAACTCTTTTTTCGTCACTAATTATTATCTACGACCCCATTTATTGTGATGAAAAATTAGTGATGAAAATTTCATCACTAATAATTATTGGCAATAAAAAATAATTATTTACGATGAAGTTATTACATCACAAAAAATAGATTTTATTGTAGTATCGCCATCCTACTCACCCTCACTTCCTCTTCCCATTGTGGGAGTGTGTGAGAGTGTATTAGAGAGTAAATGGATTTTCTCTCTCGTATGCTCTCTCTCACTCCCTCTCATTCTTTCTAATAGCTCTTTTCTCTATGAGTTGAATCTTATAGGAGTCCTATCATATTATACCCTTTCTTCCATCCTGTAATAGAAAGCAGGGCATAGTTTATGGTCATTTCCTTTGTTATAATGATAGTTAGCATAGAAATTAGGATTTTTGAGTTTTTAAAAATTTTAGAAAGAATTTTTAGGGATATTTAAAAATTAATTTTAGAATATTATCATGCCACTGATTCAATATATATATGTGATTTTAGATTATTAGGTCCCAAGAAACCTCAGAGGAGTGCTTAGATTGCCACACTGGTTGGCATCTATAAAGCAAGATAACATTTGCATTTTATATTGATTAATTAAAATTAATTAAAAACTACCTTATCATTTAAAATGTTACAAATTATCATGATTAATTCAAATTTAATCATGTATGAAATCTACATAAACATGGATAATTAATTGGTGATTTTAGTTTTTATTAGTTAAATTAGATAATGATACCTGTTATGACTGAATTAGACACATAAAATCATGAACATTGCATGTTTGATTATGCATTTCCAAGCGATATTGGAAAAAAAAAACTTAAATTACATATATATATATATATATGTATGTATGTGAATCATCCAACTCTTAGCCCTACTGTATGAGTTTGGATTTGATTATATAGTGATCCTAACCATGGTGCTGATATCCTGTGATAGGGATATAGTATAGTGACCCTCTCTACAGAGGTGATCATAGTGATCTCTACTATGGAAGATATCGTGGTGATCCCTATCATGGGAGATATCATGGTGATCCTTTATAAAAGTAGTCGTGGTGATACTTGAGTTATAGAGATATAAATGCACTGAAGTTAGGGTTGTAGAGTTAAAAAGATTAGGTACTTGAGTTCAAATATATAAATATGAGTATGATCATGATTTTGAACATATATATTAGACTCATTGATTCTTTATATCAATATTATTGAAAAAATGATGCATAATTTTGATGTGGATATTATTGATAAAAATTACTTGTAAAGATGTATCATATCTTATATGATTTAATTGAATTACATTATTAATATGACTCAAATTAATTTTATAAAATGTACTTGTTTAATTATAAAGCTCATAATCTTCATCCATTCTTTCTAGATCCACAAACTAGAGGCTAATCTAGTATCAGTATTTTGGAGAAATATTAAAGGCAAAGCAATTCTTGTAGATAGTAAAATTAGTTTGATCAGTGTATGTATATTGTAGTATTTTCTGAATAATATATAATTAGCTTAAACACTAGATGTTTTGAATTGTAAAATTTAAAAGAAAAAACTCTGTAGTATAGCTTATATTGGTATTTATGATATATATGATAGGTACTTTGGTTTAGTTATTTTGATATTTATTATCTTCTTTATATGAATTGAATAATTTTTAGATTATATTGAATTCATTGATAGGTGGAATGTCTTGCATGCTTATAGGGCTAGCCTTATAAGTATATGGCAACTATCACACTTTCGAATTATGATTCTGGAGTCATAAGGCTAGGGATGAGGTGCTTGTGGAAAAGATGGTCAGGGAGACAAGACACAAGCTAGATAGGATGCTAGCCAAGGTTTGTTTAATTTTCTTTATTTTTCAGCAGAACATATGGTATTAGATGAAAATTTGGACTCTATATAGCGAGATGTTATAGACTCGGTCCACAACTAAGCTAGTGGATTGTGCCTACCTAATAATTTTTCATGGTATGTGAGATTTTGTGATAGAAAGTTTGCGAGAAATTAGATCTTACACCACATGCACTACTACAACACCAACCATACTTGCTTGTTCTTGTAGACCAATCACCAAGATGAGTCCATAATGAATGGGACTTGTAGGAACGAACACATGTAATTAGTGTGGTGCACCACCATGTGGTGCATGTGGTGTAAGATGGAATTTCTCAATTATTTCTTAGATCTCGCCCACTAACTTGGCTATAGTTTAGGTCTATAGCATCTTGATCATAGTCTAATCAAGGAAGAAGTCGAGGTCAGAAGGGTACAGTGGTACTAAAGTCAATGGAGGATTTGTAGCCTAAGAAGAGAGAAGGCTTAAATGAGAGAAGCCATGGAGGCTAGGGTGGGAGGGAGGGTCACCAATATGCTTGACGTCAAAGGAAGGGAGGGGTAGGAGGGAACAATGGAGGGGAAGGAGTCAATGAAATGAGTGTTGCTAGTGTCAATGAAATGAGTGGTGCTAGCCTAGGTAAAGATGGATCATGGAGGGGGCATGGTCAATGATAAAGGCTCGAGTGGAAATGGAGGGAAAGGCAATAGAGGCCACTGCCAAAAAGAGAGAGATTGGAGGATACATAGGAATGATGAGGATAGGAAAAAAAATTCTCTGGTGCATACACCAAAGAGAATTATGTAGAGTGAGTTTCCCTTAATTTATTGATCACCTTTTCCTTAACGCACACCTTAATATGAAAGTCCAAGAGCCATATTTAGACAGGGCTTCTCTTACTAATAGAGTAAGTCTGTCTTATAACTTTAGAAAAAATAAAAAAGAAAATCACGATATACATGTGAAGAGTTGGGGTTGTTCGCTTGCCTACATCTTCTCTTCTTCCTTATCAAGTCTCTCTCCATTCGTTCATGAGATTTTTAATTTAAATAAAAATGATGGAATTATTTTAAGGATTACAAAAGTTTTGCATTTCTTTTCAAATACAAAACTTAGAATTATGTGATATAGAGTTTGAGACTGATATATACTTGATGGTTTATTAGTACATGCTTTTGGCTTTTTTAATATGTGTCCCACTGCAATACAATACACACTTCCAAGTAAATCAATACACTATTTGCATAATATAGGATTCACTAGTTTATATATAGTCCATGGCCAGTCGATGCATACGTTGCATATTAATCATTCAATGACCTAATACATAACTCTAGGCAAATCAACATATAATTTTTAGAATATCATGTTAATCAGTATACAGTACGTGGCTAGATAATGCACCCTCATCAATTTTTTGATACATAGTGCATGCTTCTTTGATGTATATCCAATAACAACTCAATACATATCTCTAGGCAAATCAATATATAATTTCCAAAACATAGTATTTATTAGCATACAACCTATGGCCAAATGATATAGATTTAGCAATTAGTCATTTGGCAACCCAATATACACCTCGAGGATGAAAAAAGTCTTATAAATAGATAGAGAGAGGCTTGATGAAAAAATAGAGAAGATGCTAACAAGCAGACTCTCAAATAGATTGAATGGCTAATTTATTTACTAAAGAACTTTCTTTGGCCAACTAGGATGCTCAAATATAGGCTCTATATGGAGCATCCTCCGTTCAGCTTGAAGGGGTGTATTCAATCAAATTAATCGATCACCTAATGTTCCTTCTTATTCAAAGAAGGAAGTGACATTAAAAGAAGGCATTATCCAAGATCCAATATCGATCAACTATGAAAGATGGTCTACCTAACTTTTTTTAGCACCATATTTTTATCACATGTACATTGGAGGTGTCTAGATGAATGTGTCTACAATCAACTCGCATGCATTTATTACATATATCATATTCTTCCACCATATATAACAAACATACCTATTCTATACATACCATACGCTTATGGTACTTATGTATAGATTCACCCTATGATCCTAATGACTAAGATCAAGCAAAACTATCCTATTTTCCATTCTTTTCAACAATGAGCATCTCCTTTGGAGCACCTAGAGAATAAAAAGTAAAAAATGTTAATACAAATTTCTTAATATTTCTTCAACTTATTACAAAGTCTCAAAATGATATCTAGATATTCTAATATAACTTATATTTGAAGCTTAAAGTTGTCCTCTCTCATTTGTATATTAGAATTTACCTGCCATTCTAGTTCTTTTCTTTCCATCTAGAGCTTAATGCTTAGAAGATACTCGTGCTTCAAAAAAGTTCAAGAAACTCATGATATTTGGGACTAGTTATTCAGCAAAGAACTATTTATGATTAGAATTATTTATGATATGCAAGTTAAACATGGTCAAACTAAACAAGTATAGACAGAATTGAAATAGAAAAAAAATACATACCCTTAAATATAGTTCCTTTATGATCATCTTTCTTGGACCATGGCTTTAGAAAAAGGTGGAAAGAATCGTGATGTTATAGTAGCATATGCCATAAAAGTTGCTTACATATAATTATAAATATTGATTGAAGTAGTACATGGATCTTTCCTTTTCTATGACTATATAAATAATACACGATATAGATCACAATTTGATTATAAAGCCAAAAATGAGTCCATAAGTACTTCAAAGGGTTTATCCAAGTGGATGGAGTATTATCTATAAGAAGAATTGGATATATCTATATACTTAATATTTAATTACAACTATGAATAAGATAATTGGCATCACACCAATAAAATTATCGAGATGGATGATAATTTTGTAGAGTTCATCCTTAACTAATGTGAGATTTTGCATTGATAACTGAGTGTGCCATATCACACTGATCAATCAACACTGATAACCCACCTCATAAAACACTATTAAGGATAAAATTGTGAGATAGGTGCATGAGCTTACAAATGATCCCTTGACCTACAAGATAGGATATTTTGCCGCATTCTAATGTCTGACATGATTAGAAGTTATAATGAGTTACAACACTACGTCACAAGGGTTTGATTGTATAGTACTCAATAGTTATGTGTAATACTCGATGGTCATATGAGGCATTGAAATCACAGGGGACTGAATTGTAAGACATAGTTTATGCAAGAATAAAGACACCAACTAATTTTATCCTATTCATCAAGAGGTTTAGTAATATATTATAAGCTTATTTACATCCAATCTCAACAACCTAGTAGGCAACCATGAGCAAGCTTCATGTGGATCAGTTTGAATGAAGTCAAAGCGGATGATAGTCATGAGATCCTTGCTATAGTTGATAGAATTCAGCAATTATAAATTTTACCAAGTGTAAGGGCACAAGCCAAAGGAGGAGGATGCATCCATGATATTGATAAGCAAGTTGAAAACTTAGGACATGCCCATGATCAACCACAATATATAAGAATGACCAAAAATACAAAGTAAGCCAAATGGAGATATGACAAGGGTTTAAGCTAATTGAGTGTGATTATTAGCTTAATAAGTGATACAAGGTCAAAATGTGGACTAGTGGGAGGATAACCGACATCATTTATCAGAGCAACGAGTGGAAGAAAATGTGGTAACATTCATTAGAGTGGATATTTATTATCTTTGAGTATAAATAAGGAATTTGTACTCTATTGTAAAAAGGTCCTTAAAGGTCTAAATCAATGAATTTTATCTTCTCTTAGATTTTAATCTACTAGTAGAAATTTACCTTATGAGTAGCGATAATTTAGATTTTTACTACCATAGCCCAAGCTATATCCCTATTCGTATCCAATCCATCTCCTTCAAACAATAGGGTAATGGTGCTAAAAGTGTTGGCGAGAAATTCAAACTTGGAAACTCAAAATTTTTTAAAAAATTTTCCTCCAAAATTTATCTCGAACTTTTTTTAAGATTCTTTTAGTCCCACATCAGAAATGGAAAGTTTGCTTAAGGCTTTTATATGAGAAAAATATTTGGCTTAGCCCTTAGAGGCGTTTGAAATGGTTTGAAGGAAAATCTTTAATATGTGCGAACCGAATCGAATTGGATCAGATCAGATTAGGACAGGACATAGGCCTGGGTGCGGGTGTGGGTGCGATACCTTGCCAACTCGAAAATATTATTTAATCTTTTATCATTTTTAAACATTGAGTTTATTTTTTTGACCATTTATTTCTTTAATATTCTACATTGGACTGTAATTGGGCTCTTAATTTTCTAAATGTTAGGTGGGCTATTAATTTTTTGAACGTTGGGATGGCCCAACGTTTAAATTCTGATGGCTATAAAATAGACCTTTCAGTATCTAACCCAGCAAACCAATTTGAGCTCAATCATCTTCTATTCTACAATTTTCTAGACATCTTTCTTTTTTGATTCTTTTCATTTCTCCACTACTTCTTCTTCTTCTTCTTCTTGTTCTAGGTGTTGAAAGAATCTTTATCAACCTCCACCATGGTTATGCTCATAGGAGAAGGATATTGGTCGTATCTTCGGAAGGTATTTTTGGATATTTCATATGTTAGGGAAGATAATATACCTTAGGATAGTGCTATGCATGCTTTTAATTCTTTGAAGTTTGGTTTAGCGACCTTCTATAAGTTTATAGATTTATTTATTCAGAATTTTATTAGTTTTCTTAAACTATATTTAACATATATCACTTAGAATAATCTAACAAAAAATTCTTGAAAGTCAAGGCATCTAGACTAATACTACTCTCACCTCCTCCTTTAATTTGATCATCATCTATTGACTGATCTAACAATAGTGGCATTCTTGCAACCTTATACCTTGCCACTGGATTTGTCACCACTCTTTATCCTTGTTGTTAACTTATCAAACAAGCTTTGTAGTACACCTATTGCGGACGAAGGCAAACAAAGTTCTATATGTCCATTTTAGAATATATTGCTAATGTTCGGCTAAAGTGAAACTAAAAGGGTAGGTCATTATTGAGCAAAACTTAGGTTAATCTATTTCGATAATGCATCTAACATATTTCATTTATCTTTAGATCAATTGAAACAAGATTCTAATTGATAATTCTCAAAACAATCTAGATTTAATTAGAGAAGAGATTAAGTAAGATAATTAGTCCAAATTCAAGAATTGGGCTAGGATGACTCAAGCAAGACCTAACTTTGACCAAGTTAGAAGCAATTTGGATAAGAGTGGGAGTTGGCCAATCAAGAAAAGTGGTTACCACCCCTACCTAGTTTGTGCCACCTAGGTGATGCAATTCACTAAGGATGCACATATATATGTAGAAGGAAAGAGGCGAGCACTCCTTTTCCTCTCTTAATTAGAGTCCAAGTCAAACTTTAGAGAAAGGGCAACTAAGTAAGACTATCGCACGTTCATCCTTATCCCCTCTCTCTTTATTTGAGTCCTATTAAGACTTAAGGGTGTATGTCCGTCCAAGTAGAGAAAGAGATAGAGCCATCAAGAAGAAGCAGGGATCTTCCTTCTTCAACAATAAAAGAGAGAAGGACAAAAAGAAAGCTAGCAAAGCTTTGATAAATAAGCGTAGACTAAAGCTAAAGATAGTAATTTCAGAGAGGTATGTTTTTTTGCAGCCTTGATATATCTTAGGAATGCAAAGATCAACTCCAGAATCACCATCATAGAAAGCTATAATTTCTTTTATCAAATATGCATACTTCTTTTTGATAAACAAAGATTCTTAAATTCTACTACAAGTACCAATAATCCTCAGGATTCCATCGAGCGAGAGTTTAGAATGATAGATACCCTAGACAAGTCCCAATAATATAATTCTTGTATAAAAGCATATTGCTAATTCTTGGTACAGAATCTGATTAACGCTGGATCGAGCTGGAGTCGTGGAAGAAGAGGTCACCGTCGGTGATCTACAAAATAAAATTCCATCCGAAGTCGATAGTGGTGGCTTCGGTAGGACCCTCCGATGATTAAGTCAGCTCTTCTGGCCAACAGAAATGAAATGCTTAAACAAAAATTTAGCAGAATTTTAAAAAAAAGAAGAGAGCTTAGAAAAAACGTATCTGAAGAGTCCCTTTTTAAAGACAGAGCTTATCGTAACCATCCGATAGTAGGCCGCTCAGGGTCATATGGAGTTTGTTACGGTCGTTATTATGATGTGGCTGTTCGATAGTAGGTCGTTTGGGGCCATATGAAGTTTGTTATGGAGAGTAATGTTTATTCTCATGAAATGGCTGTTCGTTGAGATTTAATAGTCGAAGTTCGAAGAAAGCAGACATTGGTTGGTGAAGAGCTTTGACATACATCAATTTCAGGAGAGTTCCGACTCCTAAAGGGAACACGACTAGAGAAGATTATTCGAAAGAAATGCTAGTTAAAATATGAAAGTACTCCATTGGAGGAATCCAGATGGAGTTTGACTGATGGAGAAGTCCAGGAGAAGTTCGATTGGTGGAGAAGTTCGATCGAAAAAGAAATTCGAAAGAAGTTTGACTTCTGGTGAGATTTGGAAGGAGTTCGACTGATGAAAAAATTCGAAAGAAGTTCGACTTCTGAAGGAACTTGACTAAAGGAGAGATCTGGAAGAAGTTCGACTCCTGTAGAAATCCAACTGAAGGAGGAATCTGAAAGGAGTTTGGCTCCTGGAGGAATTCGATGGAAGGAGAGATCTAAAAGAAGTTCGGCCACTGGAGGAACTTGACTGAAGAAGAGATTCGAAAGGAGTTCGACTCCTTTAGAAATCCGACCGAAGGAGAAGATTTGGAAAGAGTTCGACCACTAGAGAAACTTGACGGAATGAGAGATTCGGAAGAAGTTCGACCGCTAGAGGAACTTGACTGAAGAAGAGATTCGAAAGAAGTTCAGCTCCTATAGATTTTTGGTTGAAGGAGTTTTGGAAGAAGTTCGGCCGCTGGAGAAACTTGGCTGAAGAAGAGATCTAGAAGGAGTTCGGCTCTTGAAGAAACTTGACTGAAGGAGAGATCCAGAAGAAGTTAAGCTCCTGTAGAAATTCGACTGCAGGAGGAGTTCGGCTATCGAATAAGCTCGACCGTTGGAGGAGTTTGGCTATCAAATGAGTTCAACCGTTAGAGGAGTTCGCTACTGAATGAGTTCGACCGCTAGAGGAGATCAGGTGGGGCTTGACCGCTGGAGGAAGAATTCTCGATTGAAGCTCTTTCGTGATTATCGATTGTATTAGGCTAAGCATCAGGCTGGACTTCGATGGAAGTAGAATTTATCTCCAACAATAGTCCTCCCACTTTCAAATTCGAAATTCGAAGGAAGGAAGTATAAAAAAGGTGACTATCAAAAAATTTTTTTGGACTATACATCCATTGAGGTTGAAGCTTGGAGGAGACCTTATCTTCAGCTGAGGCTGACGTTGAAGTTAAAGCTCGGAGAAGATCTTACCTCCAGTCGAGGTCCAAGGAGATCTTATCTCCTATTGACGTAGACATTGAAGAAGTTCGGAGGAGATCTTGTCTCCAGCCGAAGTTGAAAAAGATCTTATCTCCTCTTCTCATCTCGTTTAAAATGAACAAGGCCTTCGACTTTGCTCACGTTAGGATGAGATTCTTCTCTTATTCCTAACGGGCTGTAAGGGGCACATAAGGGCTATTGTCAGGGCCTCTAGGGGCACATAAGGGCCGTTGTCAGGGCCTCTTCTTCCATCTCATCTAAAATAAACAAGATCTCTGACTTTGCTCACATTAGAACGAGATTCTCCTTCTATTCCTAATGGACTGTGGGGGTGCATAAGGGTCGTTGTCAGGGCCTCTTCCCTTATCTCGTCTAAAATGAACGAGGCATTCAATTTTGCTCGCATTAGGACAATGTTCTCCTCCTATTTCTAACGGACCGTAGGGGCACATAAGGGCCATTGTCAGGACCTCTCCTCTCATCTCATCTAAAATAAATGAGGCCTTCGACTTTGCTCATATTAGAACGAGATTCTCCTCTAATTCCTAACGGACTGTAGAGGCATATAAGGGCCGTTGTCAGGGTCTCTTCCTCCATCTCATCTAAAATGAATGAGATTTTCGACTTGGCTCATATTAGGATGAGGTTCTTCTCCTATTTCTAACGAACTGTGAGGGTGCATAAAGGTCATTATCAGGGCCTCTTCCCTCATCTCGTCTAAAATGAACGAGGATCTTCGACTTTGCTCGTGTTAGGATGAGATTCTTCTACTGTTTCTAACGGGTCGTGGGGGCACATAAGGACCGTTGTCAGAGCCTCTCCTTCCATCTCGTCTAAAATGAATGAGGCCTTCGACTTTGCTCACGTTAGGATGAGGTTCTCCTTCTATTTCTAATGGACTATGGGGCATATAAGGACCGCTGTTAGGGCCTCTCCCCCATCTCGTCTAAAATGAACGAGGCCTTCGACTTTGCTCACGTTAGGACGAGGTTCTCCTCCTATTTCTAATGAGCTGTGGGGGCATATAAGGGCCACTGTCAGGACCTCTTCCTCCATCTTATTTAAAATAAACGAGGCCTTCGACTTTGCTCACATTAAGATGAGGTTCTCCTTCTGTTCCTAATATGACCATTTTTGGTTGCTTCTTTTCTATCATCACATAGTTCTTGCACCAAAAAATGATATCATTGAAATAGAGGAGTTTTATTAATAGAAATTACTGATAGTACATTCTCAGATTTTCTGAGTTTCAAGATTGTGGAAGCGTTGTTCCTCTGAGCTTCTTCAGACGATAAGTTTCGGATCGGATGACCTCCTCTACTTCATATGGACCTTTCCAATTTGGGATAAGCTTTTCTTGATTCTGAGGCTGAGAGATTGTGGCTCGTCAAAGTACTAAGTCTTTCACTCTGAATGTTTTACTTCTGACTCTGGAGTTATAGTATCAAGCCATTCTTCGTCTGTAGGCCGCCATCCGAACCTAGGCTTCCTCCCTTTTTTCTTCCAGCAGGTCGAGGTTGACTCTGAGGTCTTATGGATTATACTGCTCGTTGAAGGCCACGACCCATGCTGATGGGAGCTTAAGTTCGATTGGGATGACTGCTTCCGTTCCAAAGGCCAAGGTGAATGGTGTTTCTTCAATCGACAGCCTTTGAGTAGTTTGATATGTCCAAAGGATGTGATAGGGTTCGTCCACCTAGGGCCCCCTTGCTCTATCGAGCCTTATCTTGATGACTTACACCAAAGTTTGATTGATCACTTCAGCTTCCCCATTTACCTGTGGTGAGCTATCGATGTGAAGTGGTGGGAGATGTTTAAGTCTTTGCAAAACCCGGCGAACCTCATCCTGATGAATTATCGTCCATTATCGGTTATAAGGGTTCAGAACAAACCGAATCAACAGACTATTAACTTTCAAATGAAGTTCTGTACGTTGATCTTGATAATTTTGGATAGTGGTTCGACTTTGATCCATTTGGTGAAGTAGTCGATCGCGATCAGGAGAAACTTTCGTTGCTCGGATGCCATCGAAAAAGGGCCAAGTATGTCCATTCTCCACTGCACAAATGGCCAGAATGCGCTTAGTGAAATAAGCTCGAAGGCCAGCCATCTTTGTATGCTCGTATTCTTTTGACGACCGTCATATTTTCTGGCGTACTCCATAGAATCATAGTATAAGGTCGGCCAATAGTACCCTTGTTGAAGTAGCTTTTGCGACAGAGATCTGGCTCCTATATGACTTTCATAGATTCTCTTATGCACTTTTCATAATGCGAAGTCGACCTCTAAAGGTCGAAGATATCTCAGCAGCGGTAGCGAGTACGACCTCTTATACAATCTACCCTCGTACAAAATATACCGGAAGGCTTGATTTCTGAGTTTTTGAGCTTCTTTTAGATCACGAGGAAGAACTTCCTTCTTGAGATAAGCAACCAATGGATCAATCCATCTCGGCTCAAGCTCCATTTGCATAACGACCTGTGATTTCTTTGGGCTTGGACATTTCAAAGTCTCAAAGAATACTTCTTTGGATAGTTTGGTTGGGGCCGAAGTGGCCAATTTAGAGAAAAGATCGACTCTTATATTTTCCATCCTCGGAATCTTTCGAATACCGAAACAGCCGAAGGTCAGAGTTAAATCCTTTACTTTCTCAAGATATTTTATCATACTTTCCTTTCGCGCTTCATAACCGCCACTAACTTGGCCGACTACTAATTGAAAATTGCTGTAGACTTGAAGCCGATCTACTTTTAATTCTCTTATAATTTTTAATCCGATGATCAACGCTTCATACTCGATCTCATTATTAGTCACAAAAAATTCGAAGCGCAGCGCATACTCAACGACGACTCCTTCGGGGCTGACTAAGATCAATCCCGCACCCGCTCCAGTAGAGTTGGATGAACCATCTACGTACAGAGCTCAAAAATCTTTGGAAAGATCGATTGTCTCTTCGGAGAGGCTCGGTTGCGACAGTAGAGTGCCGGTCTCATTCTGTTCAAATTTGGCATCATCGAGAATAGTACATTTCATTATAAAATCTGCTAATATCTAGGCTTTGATCGATGGCTGGGGTCGATAATTGATATCGAATTTTGTGAGCTTAATTGTCCATTTTGTGATTCTCCCAAAAGCATCTATTCGCTGAAGGACTGTCTTTATTAGTTGATCTATAAGGACCGTTATGGTGTATCTCTGAAAGTAAGATCGGAGTCTCCTGATAGTAATTAGAAGAGAGTAAGCCAATTTTTCTAGCTTAGAGTATCTGATCTCTGCATCCCTTAGGATCCGACTTATGTAGTACACCGATCGCTACATCTTCACTTCCTCCTTGATCAGGACTGCTGCCAAGATCGTCGGAGAGACTGCTAGGTACAAGAATAACTCTTCTTCGGATTTGAACTTTGCCAGTAGTAGAGGTGAGTGAGGTAGTTTTTGAGCTCTTCAAACATCCGTTGGCACTCCGTCGTCCAGTAGAAGTTCTTTGGTTGCTTGACAATTTGGAAGAAGGGCATGCATCGCTCGACCGATCTCGAGATGAAGTGATTTAGGAATGCCACTTTTTCAGTTAGATGCTGAACTTCTTTGATTGTTCTTTGAGTAGTCATTTTTCGAATAGCTCAAATTTCTCTGAATTTGCTTCAATCCCACACCTTAACACCATAAACCTTAAAAACTTTTCTGAGGTCACACCAAAGGCGCACTTGGTCAGGTTCAGCTTCATCTTATGCTTCCTGAGTGCACTGAAGGTCTCTTCAAGGTCAATAAGGTGGTTTATAGAAGCTTGACTTTTGACGAGCATGTCATCCACATACACCTCCATATTATGATCGATCTACTCCTTAAAGATTTTGTTGATCAGGCGCTGGTATGTTATCCCTATATTCTTGAGCTTAAAGGGCATTATCCTATAACAGTAAAGACCCCAGTTAGTAATAAAAGCAGTTTTCTCTTCGTCCTCCGATGCCATCTATATCTGATTATAGCCGGAGAAGGCATCCATAAAGGTGAGGAGTTCATGGCTCGAGGTTACGTCTACCATCTGATCAATCCTGAAAAGAGGGTAGCTATCCTTTGGGCAGACTTTATTCAATTTTTTGAAGTCTATACACATCCTCTACTTATTGTTTGCCTTTTTGACGAGGACCACGTTTGAAATCCAGATTGGATAGCTAATTTTTTGGATGAATCCAGCTTTGAAGAGCTTGTCTACTTCTTTTACGATCATTTTTTGTCTCTCCGAGATATGGTTGCACATCTTCTCTTTTATCGGTCGATACTTCGGATCAACTATCTGCCAATATTCTATTACTTCGACATCAATTCCTGGCATATCTGCTAGAGCCCAAGTGAAGATATCCGCGTTCTTCCTGAGGAAGGTAACAAGTTGCTTCCGAATCTCGTCCCCCAAGTTGGAGCCGATCTGTATAGCGTGCTCCATATTTTCATCATTCAAGGGCACAGATATGAGGTCCTCCATAGGCTCGTCCTACTCCTCGATGCGGTCATCATGGACATCCAACCCATCAACAGGATAAGGATCAGATTGTTCTTTCTTATGCAAGGCGATTGAGTAGCAGTGCCATGCCAGAGCTTGATCTTCCCTGACCTTTTGATCCCGTGACTCGTTGAAAATTTTATCTTCAAATAATAAGTTGATACCACTGTCCGAAGTGCATTTAAACTAGGTCGATCGAGAATAGTATTATAGACTGATACAGTCCTTATGACTAAAAAATCGATCTATGCCTTAGCCCGCTTCGGGCATTGCCCTGCAATCACAGCCAAAGTTATTATGCCCTCGACTGGTATGGCATCGCCAGTGAAGCCTATTAACGGAAAGTTCATAGGCCCTAAGTGGCTATTGAGTAAGAACATTTTTGAGAAAGCATCATAAAATAATACATCGATCGAGCTTCCATTATCTACCAAAACACAACATACATCATAGTCGAAAATATTTAAAGAGATTACAATCACATCATTGTGCGAGAACTGGACTCCTTGGGCATCTACTTCAATGAAGGTTATGGGTTCCTCAGTCCTCCATCTCTTCACTGATTCGTCGGATCCGTCGGCCTCTTCTCATCGAAGTTCTCCCAAGATAGTATTGATGATGCCGAAAGGCGGCCGATCTCCTTGCTGATCCTCCTTCCTTGATGGTTCAGGCTGTGACAGTGCCCTCGGCCGATCTTTCCATCCTTTAGGCCATCACCATAGAAATCGATCAAGTCTGCCTCACCTGATGAGCTCCTCGATCTCATTCTGGAGTTGAATACACTCCTTAGTATTATGACCATGGTCATGATGATAAAGGCTGAACTTATTAGGATCGTGCTTGTCCGGATGAGTACGCATTCTTTTCGATCTCGGCAGTTGCTTCCTAATTTTCATCAGCACTTGAATTTTTAGAGCATTGAGAGGGGTATAGTTGTAAAATTTTTGGAGGAGAGAACCCCACCGCATCCTTCTATCGGAGCTTCTATGCCTCCGAGCCCAATGAGGAGTTCGGACTTGCTTGCGCTTAGAGGAAGTTCAGGAGCACGGTCGAGCTTCACTCGACTTTCCTTCCTCAGCGGGCCTGCCTAGCTCGCCAATTCGTCGCTCTCCAGTGGCTTCATTATCCTTGACCTTGAAGGCCTCTTTAGCTTGGGCATAACCTTTAGTCTGAGCTAGCATATTGGCAAAGTCCTTAGGGTACTTCTTTTCTAGGGAGAACAGCAAATCATTCTTTTAAAGATTGCCCTTGAGTGCGGCCATTACAACTGACTGGTCCAAGGTTCGAACCTTCAACGTAGCTGCATTAAATCGGATGATATAAGTCTGAATGGATTCTTCCTCCTTTTGCCTGATATTCATCAAAAAATTCGAATCTCGATGAAGATGTCGACTGCTAACAAAATGAGCCGCAAACTAATGGCTCATCTGATTAAAGAAAAATATAGTATCCAACTTAAGGACTGAGTATCAATTCCTAGCTGCTCTCTTGAGGGTGGATGGAAAAGCCCGACACAAAATGGCATCTAACGTACCGTGAAGCAGCATCATTATCTGGAAGGTCTTCAGACGATCGACCGGATCGATGGTCCCATCATAACTCTCAAACCGAGGGAGCTTGAAGTTTGATGAGATCGGTTTCTACATAATCGTCTGGGAAAAAGGAGGGTCAGTGTAAATATCATTACCATGGGTGGAGAGAGTGTGATGAAATTTTTTAATTCGTCGGCTCATTTTTTGAAGCTTCTAATCAAGAAGATCTTCACGATCATTGATCTCCAGAGTTTTTTGGCCTAGCGGGTGTAAAGCCTCTCCTTGGGTCGAGTCATGGTCTGAGCAAAGGTCCTCCATCCTCTACTTTTCCTTTTTGGAGACCAGTTGCTGGGCAGCCCAAGCCCATCATCCCAAAATCGGATCATGGGGCTCCGGAGAGGCCTGCTCTAGTCGAATCAATGCTGAGGACTACCGACGGATGGCCTGCACTGCCTCCATAAGACTGCAAACCTGCTGAACTAGCAGGTTGAACTGCTCTGCATCCACCATGGCCGCAGGCGGAGCCTGAGTTGTCAGAGCTGGAGTAGGAGTGGATGGATCTGGATGGGATCTAGCTGCAGAGGTCATTGATCATCAGGTCGAAGCTTTCCTGGGAGGCATTCTTTCTCGAAGAAGAACTCTAGAGAGAAAGAGAAGAGATCGCTACCGAGCACTCCTTTTAGAACAAAGAAACCTCAAGAATAGAGGGCCCTTCCTCCAACGCTAATTCTGTTGGTGCAAAATTTGGTTGACGCCAAATTGAGCTGAAGTCGAGGAAGAAGAGGTCGCCATCGGTGACCTGCAAAATAAAATCCCACCCGAAGTCGGTGGTGATGACTCCAGCAGGACCCTCCGATGATTAAGTCAGCTCTTCTGGCTAATAGAAATGGAGTGCTCAGACAAAAATTCAGCAGAGTTTCGGAAAGGAGAAGAGAGCTTAGAAAAAAAAATCTAAAGGATCCCTTTTTATAGATAGAGCTTGTCGTAACCTCCAGTAGTGGGTTGCTCAGGGCCACATGGAGTTTGTTACGATCATTGTTGTGATGTGGCCGTTCGGTAGTGGACCGTTTGGGGCCATGTGAAGTTTATTATGGAGAGTGGTGTCTGTTGCCACGAAGTGGCCATTCTTTGAGATTTAATAGTCAAAGTTTGGAAGAAGCAGGCATTGGTTGGTGAAGAGCTTTGACATACATCAATTCCAGGAGAGTTCGGACTTCTAAAGAAAACACGGCTAGAGGGAATCATTCGAGAGGAATGCTAGTTAAAATCTAGAAGTACTCCACTGAAGGAATCTGAATGGAGTTCGACTGATGGTGAAGTCCAGGAGAAGTTCGACCGAAGGAGAATTCCGAAAGAAGTTCGGCTCCTGGTGGGATTTGAAAGGAGTTAGACTGATGGAGAAATTCGGAAAGAGTTTGGCTCCTAGAGGAACTTGACTGAAGAAGAGATCCGAAAGGAGTTCGGCTCCTATAGAAATCTGACTGAAGGAGGGATTCGGAAGAAGTTCGGCTCTTGAAGGAATCCGATGGAAGAAGAGATTCGGAAGGAGTTTGGCTGCTGGAGGAACTTGACTGAAGGAGAGATCCGAAAGGAGTTTGGCTCCTATAGAAATCCGACTAAAGGAGGAGTTTCGAAAGGAGTTTGATCGCTGGAGGAACTTGACGGAAGGAGAGATCCGAAAGAAGTTTGGCTCCTGGAGGAACTTGACTGAAGGAGAGATCCAGAAGGAGTTTGGCTCCTGTAGAAATCCAACTGAAGGAGTTTTGGAAGGAGTTCAATCGCTGAAGGAATTTGACTGAAGGAGATATCCGGAAGGAGTTCGGCTCCTAGAAAAATTTGACTGAAGGAGAAATTCGGAAGGAGTTTGGCTCCTATAGAAATTCGACTGCAGGAGGAGTTTGGCTACTTAATAAGTTCGACCGCTAGAGGAGTTTGGCTACCGAATGAGTTTAACCGCTGGAGGGAATCGAGTGGGGCTCGATCGTTGGAGAAAAAATTATCGATTGTATTAGGCTAAACATCAGGTTGGACTTCGGTGAAAGCGAAATTTATTTCCAACACTAACTATTAACATCTTAAGGCTCAATTGCATTTCTCTTTAATTAACCTATCGACATCTAGACATATACACACATCAGTTTTTGTATAAAAGCATAAGAGGAACAAAGTTCAATGAAATGTTAAGTCGCCTAATATGATCGATTTTGAAAAATATCACTGTATGTTGAGGATAAAATTATTATTGGATCAGACGTGATTAGTCTTCCAACCTCTTGGACTGCAAGAAGAAAACACAAACTTATAATGGTACCCACATTAATTATGTACGCAAAAAACTCTGTAATTGAGTCAATGAAATATTAGGATTCTACTATTATAGGCTAAAGGAGATAGGAATTTTGATTGTCACAAAAGAAATTCCTTGTGCACCATGCCTGATGATTGGATCATGCAAGTGTCAACTACCATGGATAGTGTCCGTGGAGTTATACCGGGTGTAGAAAGTATTTTTCTGAGAATTTCTCTTGACACAAACGCAAGTACTGGGCTTCCAAAAGACCCACGTTGGGTTGGGCTCTCTCGGGTTGGGTAGGGAAGTCTTATAGAACTGGGGTTTCTGCATCTTTCGCGCGAAAGAAGAATTCACCTTCCCTCTCGCGAATCCACCGTTAGATCGCGTAACTTTCGCTTTGAGATATGTGCTCGCGGACGAATAACAGGGTTTGCATTGCTTTGCGATCTGTGGGCAGCGAGATCCGACGGCTACGGTTTCCTCTTCTCCTCCCTTATATATATCCCAAAACCAGAAAACCTAGGTGCCGGGTAGGTTTCTTGTTCACTCCAAATCGAGAGAGCCGCAGGAGCGCTCCGCCACCGCCGCCGTCATGGGTCGTATGCACAGCCGCGGGTATCCTCCCGTCTTCTTCTTCCAATTCCTCTACCTCGTAATCTCCTTCTTCTTCGTTTACACTATCTCCCTGATCTCTTTGTTATTGGGTCGCAGAAAGGGTATCTCCTCGTCGGCGCTGCCGTACAAGAGGACTCCTCCGAGTTGGCTCAAGATCTCCGCTCAGGACGTGAGCAAGCGCTCTCTTTCTCTCAATTTCAGTTTTTTTTTTTTTTTTTTTTTTTTTTTTTTTTTTTTTTCGTTTGTTGGTTTTGATTGGGTTTGGGATATGTTCGATCTTCTAGGTGGACGAGAACATCTGCAAGTTTGCGAAGAAGGGACTGACGCCGTCGCAGATCGGTGTTATTCTCCGTGATTCTCATGGTATTGCCCAGGTGAAAAGCGTCACCGGGAGCAAGATTCTCAGGATTCTCAAGGCTCATGGTATTATGTCTTTGTTTGTTTGGATTTTTATGGTGTTTTTGGTATGAAGTTGTGATTTTTATGTTGGTGATTGGTAGGGCTTGCTCCGGAGATTCCGGAGGATTTGTACCATTTGATTAAGAAGGCAGTGGCGATCAGGAAGCACTTGGAGAGGAACAGGAAGGACAAGGATTCCAAGTTCAGACTGATCCTTGTGGAGAGCAGGATCCACCGCTTGGCTCGTTACTACAAGAGGACCAAGAAGCTCCCTCCCGTCTGGAAATAGTGAGTTCTTTCTCCGCTTTTCCCTTCCCTTCTTCCTTTAGGTTGTATTCTGTTTAGGTTGTATTGGTTTGCTAACAAATATTACGCCCGATTGCAATTGGTTTTGCGTGATATTGTATTCTGTTTGGCTGGTTTATGTGAAAAAGAGGAGGAATTTTTCGGTGCAACAACTTGATAAAATTGGTTTACTTTGCTTTCAATTTGCAAATTTAATTGTGATAGAGTTGTGGTATGTCTTTACATAAATATATATGGGAGGTGATTAATCTGTGTTATTGGGTGTTCTGCATGGCAATGGATTTATAAAAAGTGCATTTACAGTAGGATTACTTAGAAAGCAGAAGCGTTAAGCAGTTTAGTAAAAAAAAAAATGTGTATTAACTCTGAGTCCAGGGATATGTGAAATCTAAGTGTCATGGTAAGGGGTGCATGATCGTTATTCTATAGAGTATTCTATAGATTCTGTAGATATATCAATTCATGGACATAATTAGTGTTTGAGGGACAGTTTTGAATTCATGTGTTTTCAATCAAGAAAAGTTACTATTGCATTTCAGGATTCAAGGATATTAGGAATTGAACATTGATATTGTGAGAACAAATCTTTGTAAGCCTTTTATTAATAATGGTCTTCTAGTGCATGCTTGGATGCACTATATTTGTTATGAAGTTTCTTGATTTTAAACATTGTGAGAATTGCATGCTATGATTTTATAATACTAAATGTTGGTTTGTACCATATAATTTTATAAAAGCTCCTAAGTCATAAAATTTGTGTTTTGTCTCCTTACCATATTACATTTCTTTCTTTTTGCCCATTTCCTTTCATTTTCTTTTTGCGAAAGATCTCTGGAACAATTCCAATTTTTAAAATTTGAATTTTAAGTTCAGAAAAAGATAATCATGATTTTTGGAATTAGAAGCTTCCAACATGCCCTTACTGATATCTGTTTTTTAGTAAAATCCACCTATATTTATGTAAATATTGGTTCAGTCCAATGATGGACAGTGTGACGTTTGCACTGTATCCTCTAGCTTATTGAAGTGCGCCAAAGATAGAGACTGTTAAAAGAAAATAAAAAAGAAAGTGAAGCAATGAAAATTTTGCAAATGCACTTTAAAAGCTGAGAATTCTATTATGTGTAGTGCAGGAGTTAAGATGATTGATAACTTATTTTTATCCAGGAATTGGTGGATGTTGTAAACTGATTTTGTGCATCTGTATGATTGGATTTTCTTTATTTCTTTGCCAGCCATGTCAGATTTTTGTTGTCTCACTTCGTTTAGATCTGTATTTGGATCCTAATCTGCTTAAAATACAAGCTGAATGATTTTTAGTTATTTTAAACCCTCTATGGCATAAATAGTTGTGACATTTGTAGTCACTTGGTAGATGCTGTATTGTTGTTCTGCTGTTCCATTTGGGGGTTTCAGACAAATGCTGCATGGCTTTGTTTTGTTTTTTAAAACCTTTTCATGAGTGGCTAATGTTGTTGTTTAATAATCAAATAATAAGAGATTTTTTGTTCAAAATCAATTGGCCCACCTTACCCAATTTGATGGTTTGTAACATGTTTATATTTATGTCTCCAGCCATCCTAAATCCTAATGTTACATTCGCATCTTGTGCTCAACCTGACGTAAATTATCTTGATCCCTCCATTACTTTTTATCTGAGAAGAACCCTATTAAATCATAAGTCACTTAGCGTCTTGAAAAATTGGAGGGTAGAGGGTGCTTGTTGGGTTTATATTATATTTGTGCTAGATAGAGCTGGTTGCAGTGTAAAATTGGTCAGAAAGCTTGAGAGTTTTCTTAGATAAAGTGCCCCTTGTTATGTTTTTTTTTTTTTTTTTTTTTTGGTTGTTTTGACATTTTTTCACACTAGCTATTTTCACTGGGGACCAGGATAAGAACAAAAGGTAGGGTAGGAAGAGGTTAACATATAATCAGATCTGATACTGATCTTGAATTATCTGTACTATGGGTTAAGTGAATTATGGGTTTTGCAAGTTCTTATAAACACACTTGTTGGTGTAGAATTTGGTTGATGCTGGATCGAACTGGAGTCGAGGAAGATGAGGTCGCCATCGGTGACCTGCAAAATAAAATTTCGTCCGGAGTTGATAGTGGTGACTCCGGTAGAACCCTTCGACGGTCAAGTTTGCTCTTCTGGCCAACAGAAATAGAGTGCTAAAAAAAAAGTTTGGTAGAGTTTTAGAAAGGAAAAGAAAGCTTAGAGAAAACGTATCTGGAAGGTCTCTTTTTATAGACGGAGCTTGTTGTAACTGTCCTGATAAATGACCATCGTAATTGTCCTGATAAATGCCGATCGTGATTATTCTGATAAATGTCGATTGTGATTGTCTTGATAAATGATAATTGTAATTGTCGTAATAATTGTAATCGTTCAGTAATGGGATCGTGTGTAAGAATCCATCTGAAGGAATAGTCTGTAAGGAGTTCGGCTTTCGTAGAAGTCCGACTGGAGGAGTTCGGAAGGAGCCCGATTGGAGGAGTTCGGAAGGAGTTTGGCTTTCATAGAAGTCTAACTGTTGGAGGAATCCGGAAGGAATTTGGCTCCCGTAGAAGTTCGACTGCTGGAGGCTCCCATAGAAGTCTGACTGCTGGAGGAGTTCGGAAGGAGTTCGGCTCCTGTAGAAGCCTTTGGAGGAGTTCGGAAAGAGTTCAGCTTTCGTAGAAGCTCGACTGTTGGAGGAGTTCGAAAGAAGTTTGGCTCCTGTAGAAGTTCGATTGCTAGAGAAATTTGGAAGGAGTTCGGCTTCCGTAAAAGTTTGATTGCTGGAGGAGTTTGGAAGGAGTTTGGCTTCCGTAGAAATCCGACTACTGGAGGAGTCCGGAAGGAGTTCGGCTCTCGTAGAAGTCCGACTGGAGGAGTTCGGAAGGAATTCAGTTTTCGTAGAAGCTCAACTATTGAAGGAGTCCGAAAGGAGTTCGGAAGGTCGGCCGCTGTGGAAGTTCGGCTGGGGCTCGGTCGTTGTGGAGTTTGATTGGGTTCGGAGTCCAGCTGGAGGAGTTCGACCACTGAACGAGTTCGGCCGCTGGAGGAGATCAGGTGGGGTTCGGCCGTTGAGGTGATAATTTTCGATCGAAGCTCTTCCATGATTACCAGCTGCATTAAGCTAAGCACCACTTCGGTGGGAGCGGGATTTATCCCCAACAATGGTCTCCTCACTCCCAAGTTTGAAGTTCGAAGGGAGTACCAAAAAAGCGACTGTCGAAGTTTTTTTTCTGGGCTCCACTAATTGAGGTTGAAGCGCGGGGGAGATCTTGTCTCCGGTCGAGGTTGAAGGAAATCTTATCTCCTGTTAACGTTGAAGTTGAGGCTCGAACGCAATAGGGCCGTTGTTGGGGCCTTTCCTCTCACCTCGTCTAAAATGAATGAGGTCTTCGACTTTACTCACGTTAGGACGAGGTTATCCTCCTGTTCCTAATGGACTGTGAGGGCACATAAGGACCGTTGTCAGGGCTTCTCTTCCCATCTCGTCTTAAGTGAACGTCTTCGATTTTGCTCGCGTTAGGATGAGGGTTCTCCTCCTATTTCCTAATGGACTGTGGGGCACATAAGGGCCGTTGTCAGGGCCTCTCCCTCCATCTCGTCTTAAGTGAACGAGGTCTTCGACTTTGCTCGCGTTAGGACGAGGTTCTCCTCCTGTTCCTAATGGGTTGTGGGGGCACATAAGGACCGTTGTCAGGGCCTCTCCTCCCATCTCGTCTTAAGTGAATGAGGTTTGCGAGGTTCTGCTCCTATTTCTAACGGACTGTGGGGGCACATAAGGGCCGTTGTCAGGGCCTCTCCTTCCATCTCGTCTTAAGTGAACGAAGTCTTCGACTTTGCTCGCATTAGGATGAGGTTCTCCTCCTGTTTCTAACACGGCCACTTCTAATTGCTTCTTTTCTGTCATCACATAATTTTTGCACCAAGAAATAATAATATTGAAATGAACGAATTTTATTGCGGAAAAATTACTGATAGGACATCCTTAGATTTTCTAAGTTCCAAGGTCGTGAAAGCATTGTTCCTCCGAGCTCCTTCAGATGATAAGTTTCGGACTGGATGACCTCCACCTCATACGGACCTTCCCAATTTGGGGCAAGCTTTTCCTAGTTCTGAGGCTGAGAGACGGTGACTCGCCGAAGCACTAAGTTTTTCACTCTGAATGTTTTACTTCTAACTCTGGAGTTGTAGTATCGGGCCACCTTTCATCTGTAGACCGTCATTCGAATCTAGGCTTTCTTCCTTTTTTTCTTCCAGCAGGTCGAGGTTGACTTTAAGGTTCTATGAGTTGTGCTTCTCGTTGTAGGCCACGATCCATGCTGACGGGAGCTTAAGTTCGATCGGAATGACTGCCTCTGATCCAAAGGCCAAGGCGAATGGTGTTTTCCCAGTTGGCAGTCTTTGAGTAGTTCGGTATGTCCAGAGGACATGGTAGAGCTCGTCCACCCAGGCTCTCTTTGTTCTGTCGAGTCTTGTCTTGATGCCTTGTAGCAAAGTTTGGTTGGTTACTTCAATTTTTCTATTTGCCTGCGGGTGAGCTACCGATGTGAAGTGTTGGGAGATGTTTAGGTCTTCGTAGAATTCGGCGAACCTCGTTCTGGTGAATTATCGTCCGTTATTGGTTATAAGGGTTTGGGATAGACCGAATCGGTAGACTATTGACTTTCAGACGAAGTCTTGTACCTTGGCCTCGGTAACTTTGGCTAGAGGTTCGGCTTCGATCCATTTGGTGAAGTAGTCGATTGCGATCAAGAGGAACTTCCGTTGTCTGGGTGCCATCGGAAAAGGATCGAGTATGTCCATTCTCCATTGTGTGAACGGCCAAGGTGAGCTTAGCGGAGTAAGCTCGAAGGCCGGTTGTTTTTGTACATTTGTATTCTTCTGACAGCGGTCATATTTCTTGACATACTCCATGGAATCATGATATAAGGTCGGCCAATAGTACCCTTGCCAAAGTAGTTTTTATGACAGGGATCTGGCTCTTACGTGCCTTCCATAAATTTCCTCGTGCACTTCCTACAATACGAAATCAGCCTTTGAAGGTCGAAGACATCTCAGCAGCGATAGCGAATACGACCTCTTATACAACCTATCCTCGTACAAAACGTACCTTAAGGCTTAATTCCTGAGTTTTCGAGCTTCTTTCGGATCACGAGGAAGGACTCCATCCTTGAGGTAGGCAATCAACGAGTCGATTCAGCTTGGCTCGAGTTCTGTCTGCAAAACAATCTGCGATTCCTCTAAGCTTGGGCACTTTAGGGTCTCAAAAAATACTTCTTTGGGTAGCTCGACTGAAGCTGAAGTGGTCAACTTAGGGAGAAGGTCGGTCCTTATATTTTTTGCTCTTAGAATCTGTCGAATGACAAATAGTTGAAGGTCGGAGTCAAGTCTTTTACTTTCTCAAGGTATTTCATCATACTTTTTTCTTGCGCTTCATAGCTGCCACTAACTTGGCCAACCACTAATTGGGAATCGCTGTAGACTTGAAGCCGATCTACTCTTAATTCTTTTGCAATTTTTAATCCGGCGATCAGCGCTTCATACTCGGCCCCATTATTAATCACTGGGAATTCGAAGCACAGGCATACTCGGCGACGACTTCCTCGGGGCTGACTAAGACCAATCCCGCACTCGATTCAGTAGAGTTGGACGAACCATCCACATATAGAGCCTAAAAACCTTCGGAAAGGTCGGCTGTCTCTTCTGGGAGGTTCAGTTGTGACAGCAGAGTATCGGTCTCGTTCTACTCAAGCTCGGCATCATCGGAAATGGTACATTCCACTACAAAATCTGTTAATATCTGGGCTTTGATCGATGGTCGAGGTCGATAATTAATATTGAATTCCGTGAGCTCGATTGCTCATTTTGCGATTTTTCCGAAAGCGTCCATTCGTTGAAGGACTGTCTTTATTGGTTGATTCATGAGAATCGTTATGGTGTACCCCTGGAAGTAAGGTCGGAGCTTCCTGGCAGCAATTAGAAGAGAGTAAACCGATTTCTCTAGCCTAGAATATCTGGTCTCTGCATTCCTTAGGACTTGGTTTATGTAGTAGATCGGCTGTTGTATCTTCGCTTCCTCCTTGACTAGGACTGCTGTCAAGGCCGTCGGGGAGACCGCTAGGTACAAGAACAATTCTTCTTCAGGTTCGGGCTTCGCTAGCAGTGGGGGTGAGCCGAGGTAGTTTTTGAGCTCTTTAAACGCCCGTCGGCACTCCGTCGTCCAACAGAAATTCTTTGGTTGCTTGAGAACTTGGAAGAAGGGCATGCATCGCTCGGTCGATCTCGAGACAAAACGATTTAGGGACACCATCTTTTCAGTCAAGCGTTGAACTTCTTTGATTGTTTTTGGGGCGGTCATCTCTTGAATGGCTTGGATTTTCTCGGGATTTGCTTCAATCTCGCGCCTCGACACCATAAACCCCAGAAATTTTTCAGAGGTCACGCCAAAGGCGCACTTGGCTGAATTGACTTTCATCTTGTGCTTTCTGAGTGCGTTGAAGGCCTCTTCAAGATCGACGAGATGGTCCGTAGAAGCTCGGCTTTTGACGAGCATGTCATCTACGTATACCTTCATATTGCGGTCGATCTACTTTTTGAAGACCTTGTTGACCAGACGTTGGTCCAAAGGGCATAATTCTGTAACAATAAAGACGACGGTCAGTAACGAAAGCAGTTTTCTTCTCGTCCTCCGGTGCTATCCGTATTTGGTTATAACCAGAGAAGGCGTCCATGAAGGTGAGGAGCTTATGGCTCGAGGTCGCGTCCACCATTTGATCGATTTTGGATAGAGGATAGCTGTCCTTTGGGCAGTCCTTGTTCTGCTTTTTGAAGTCTATACACATCCTCCATTTGTTGTTAGCCTTTTTGACGAGGACCACGTTTGAGATCCAAGTCGGATAGTTAACTTTTCGGATGAATTTAGTTTTGAGTAGCTTGCCTACTTCGGCGATTGCTTTCTGCCTCTCCGGGGCGTGGCTGCGCATCTTCTCTTTTATCGGTCGATGCTTCGGATCAATGACCAGCTGATGTTCCATGACCTCAGCATCAATTCCTGGCATATCTGCTGGGGCCCAGGCGAAGACGTCGGCTTTCTTCCTGAGAAAGGTAACGAGTTGCTCTCGAATCTCGCCTTCTAAGTTGGAGCCGATCTGCACTGCGTGCTCCACATTTCCATCGTTCAAAGGTACAGAGATGAGGTCCTCCATTGCCCCGCTCCTCGGTAAGGTCATTGCGGACATTTAGCTCGTCGACAAGATAAGGGTCGGACTATTCTTTTTTATGCAGGGCGATTGAGTAGCAGTGCCTTGCCAAAGCTTGATCTCCCCTGTCCTCTCCGATTCCGTCACTTGTTGGGAACTTCACCTTCAAATAATAAGTCGATACTACGGCCTGAAGTGCATTTAGATTAAGTCGTCTGAGAATAGCATTATAGGCGGACGGAATCCTTACGACTAACAAGTCGATCTGCGCCTCAGCCAGTTTCGGACGTTGCCTCGCAGTCACGGCCAAGGTTATTATGCCTTCCATTGGTACGGCATCGCCAGTGAAGCATATCAACGGAGAGTTATTATGCCTTCCATTGGTACGGCATCGCCAGTGAAGCATATCAACGGAGAGTTATTATGCCTTCCATTGGTACGGCATCGCCAGTGAAGCATATCAACGGAGAGTTCATAGGCCTCAAGTGGTTATTAAGGACATTTTTGAGAAGGCATCATAAAATAATACGTCGGTCGAGCTTCCATTATCTACTAAAATGCGGCAAATGTTTAAAGAGATTACAACCGTGTCGTTGTGGGGGAATTGGACCCTCTGAGCGTCCGCCTCAATGAAGGTTATGGATTCTTCAGTCCTCTTCACTGATCCCTCGAATTTGCTAGCCTCTTCCTGTCGAAGTCCCCCCGAGATCGTGTTGATGATGTCGAGAGGCGATTGATCCCCATATTGATCTTTCCCCCTTGGTGGCGCGGGCTGCGGCAATACCCTCGGCCGATCTTTATGCCCTTCAGGCCGTCGCCGCAGGAATCGGCCTAATCTGTCTCGCTTGATGAACTCCTCGATCTCATCTTGGAGTTAGATACACTCCTCAGTGTCGTGATTGTGATCACGATGATAAAGGCAGAACTTGTTAGGATTGCGCTTATTGGGATGAGAGCGCATCTTTTCCGGCCTCGACAGTTGCTCTCTGATTTCTATTAGTACTTGGGTTTTTGGAGCATTAAGGGGGGCGTAGTTGTGAAACTTTCGTTGGAGAGAACCTCGTCGCGTCCTTCTGTCCGGGCTTCCGTGCCTCCGAGCCCGGGGAGGAGTTCGGGCTCGCTTTCGCTCAGAGGAAGTTTGAGAGCGCTGTCGAGCTTCACTTGTCTTTCTTTCTTCAACGAGCCCGTCCGGCTGGTCGATTCGCCGCTTACCAAAGGCTTCATCATCCCTGGCCTTGAAGGTCTCTTCAGCTCGGGCGTAACCTTCAGCCCGAGCTAGCAAATTGGCGAAGTCACTGGGTTACTTCTTCTCCAGGTAGAATAGCAAATCATTCTTCTGGAGGCCGCCCTTGAGTGCGGCCATTGCAACTGATTGGTTCAGGTTTCGGACCTCCAATGCAGCGATATTAAATCGGATGATATAAGCTTGGATGAATTTTTCCTTCTTCTGCTTGATGTTCATCAGAAAATCCGAATCTCAGCACGGACGTCGGCTGCTGACGAAATGAGCCGCGAACTGATGGCTCATCTGATCAAAGAAAAAAGATGGTACCCGACCTAGGTGCCGAGTACCAGTTCTTGGCTGCTTCCTTAAGGGTGGATGGGAAAGCCTGGCATAAAATAGCATATGATGCGCCGTGGGGCAACATCATCATCCGGAAGGCCTTTAGGTGATCGATCGGATCGAAGGTTCCGTCGTAATTCTCGAACTGCGGGAGCTTGAAGTTCGGTGGGATTGGCTCCTACATGATCCTCTGAGAAAAAGGAGGGTCAGTGCGTATATCACTACTGCGTGAGGAGGGAGTATGACGGAGCTCTTCAATTCGTCGGCTCATTTCTAAGAGCCTTTGATCCAAGAGATCTTCACGATCGTTGATCTCTAGGATTTTCTGGTGGAACGGGCGCAAAGCTTCTCCCTGGGTCGAGTCGTGATTCGAGCATGGGTCTTCCATCCTTTGCTTCTCCTTTTCGGAGATCTAAGGCCGGGTAGCTGAGGTCGGTTGTTCCCAGATCGGATCACGAGGCTTCGGAGAAGCTTGCTTTGTCGAACTGATATCGGGGCCTATCGATGTATGGCCTGCATGGCATCCGAGAGGCCACGAACTTGTTGGACCAGCAGGTTGAACTGCTCCGCATTCACCATGGCTGCAGGTGGTGCTTGAGTCATCGGAGCTAGAACGGTTGTATCTGGACGGGATCTGGCTGCAGAGGTCGTTGATCGTCGGGTCGAAGCTTTCTTGGGAAGCATTTTTTCTGGGAAGAACTATAGAGAGAAAGAAGAGAGATCGCTGCTGAGCACTCCTTTAAGATCAAGGGAACCTCAGGAACAGAGGCCCTTCCTCTAGCGCCAATTCTGTTGGTGCAGAATTTGGTTGACGTCGGATCGAGATGGAGTCGAGAAAGACGAGGTCGCCGTCGGTGACCTGCAAAACAAAGTCCCATCCGGAGTTGGTGGTGGTGACTTCGGTAGGATCCTCCGACGGTCAAGTTAGCTCTTCTAACCAACAAAAATGGAGTGCTCAGCAAGAAGTTCGGCAGAGTTTCGGGAAGGAAAAGAAAGCTTAGAGAAAACGTATCTAGAAGATCCTTTTTATAAACGGAGCTTGTTGTAACTATCCTGATAAATGACTGTCGTAATCATTCTGATAAATGCCTATTGTAATCGTTTTGATAAATGCCGATAATGATTGTCCCGATAAATGTCGATCGTGATTGTCTTGATAAATGACAATCATAATTGTCGTGATAATTGTAACCATTCAGTAGTGGAATCGCCTGTACCTATAGGAATCCGTCTGAAGGAACAGTCTGTAAGGAGTTCGGCTTTCGTAGAAGCCCGACTGAAGGAGTTTGGCTTCCGTAGAAGTCTGACTGGAGGCTCTCGTAGAAGTCCGACTGCTGGAGGAGTTCGGAAGGAGTTGGGCTCCTATGGAAGTCCGACTGCTGGAGGAGTCCGGAAGGAGTTCGGCTCCCGTAGAAGTCCGACTGGAGAAGTCCGGAAGGAGTTCGGCTCTCGTAGAAGCCCGACTGGAGGAAGAGTCCGGAAGGAGTTCGGTTTCCGTAGAAGTCCGACTGCTGGAGTAGTTCGGAAGGAGTTCGAAAGATGGATCGCTGTGGAAATTCGACTGGAGCTCGACCGTTGTGGAGTTCGATTGGGTTCAGAGTTTAGCTAGAGGAGTTGGACCGCTGGAGGAGATCTGATGAGATACGGCCACTGGGGTGAGAATTTTCGATCGAAGCTCTTCCGTGATTACCTGCTGCATTAAGCTAAGCACCACTTCGGCAGGAGCGGGATTTATCCCCAACAACACTCTTGAACTCAAACCTTGTGCAGTTTTGCATTATGCTAGTTTGCTTTTTTTTTCTTTTTTTTTTTTTTTTTTTTTTTTTTTTTGTGGCCTTGGCAAATTGTCGAAGCCCGAGATTTGGCATGGCCTCATGCAAACTTTTAGCTCAGCTGGACAAAACATGACTCTCAATGGTAGAGGATTCCAGGTTCAACCCTGTGTATTGTATGAAGGCAACATAAAATTTTGTCGGAACTTTGAGACATCTGTTGATCCATCATGAATCATGTGCATACATGCCTTCATTTATATGGATTTATATGTCCAACATGCATAGGTGCTTTTGCATCATATGGATATATGAACTTGTGGCACCATCATGTAGATATATATCTTCTGCGTCATCTAGATATGTAACTATATTGGTTTTTGAAATTTGATATGTTAGACACCTTGTCTATGAGATTGAGATGCCATGCTTGGCCGTGTACAGCTGGACCATGTTATGATTTTCTACAGTCTAAATACCTTGGAAGCAAGTTTTCTCAATTTGTTGCAGTCCATCTTTTGTAATGTTTTAGTTAATGGTTTTGAGATGGCAGGACTTAATTGCGAAATTTTCTTAACCTTTTCCAAACATTGGCATTTAACTGTTTGTGGCTTTCTGTGTATGTTTGTTATGGGACTTGATTATGATAAATATGTGATCGCCCATTAACATTTGGTGACATCATACCCACTCATGTTTATCATCACTTGCTGCTGCTGGCGTTCTTAACAGCTGCTGGTTTGCTTTTTCTTTGCAGCGAATCTACCACCGCCAGCACTCTTGTGGCCTAGGTTTTAATCACCACAGGCTGATGGATGCTAATGAAGTTGATTTACCTCTGGATGCTGGATCCGCATGGAGAGTTCCCTTGTTAGAGAACAAAATTTGTGCCTTTGTTTCTTTTACGAAAACAGGACAGCCCCTTGGATGCTTTGAATTTTTTTTAGCTGACATTTAGTTGCCCTCATTTTTGTTTTCAGTTAGCTAAAGTAACGTGTTCTTGTCGGATGAGCAATGGTTGGACATTTAATTATTTTTTATGGATGGCTGATGCTTGCTATGGGAGAAACAAGGGTTCACGTTGGGTTCAGCTGCTTATGTTATAGCCATATGTGAACCCAGAGTGTGTGGAACTCAGATCCAAATCCAAACCCCGTACTCAGTCACAGGCACTACTATTTGTTTCAGTTTAAGGTTCGGCATGTCGATTGTGACCCAGACCGCTACCATTATATTATATTATAGTGTAGGTATATCCAGCATGGAGGCGACTTCAGCAATATTTGTATGGTACATTTTCCGTGCTGTATATTAGTTTGGCATGGTTGGTATGTGTTAGTATTAATTGGTATTGGTAAATATTGGTTCAGTCGATTGAGTAGGTATGTTTTAGGAGATTGGGTTCTGTGGATGTTATCTTCAAATGCATTTAACTGGGAAAATCTGAGTGCGCACTAATATCTAGGCTTCTTATTGTATATGAATCCGCTCCCACCTGAAAACAGCAAGGCTATAATTTTCCTGGACTTGCAGCAGGGTGGTATGTGAATTGTCGTATGAGTTTCTATTATTGCTTGGCCGACTGGGTGTAAAAAGTACCGTTAATTAGATCCAATGTTGTAGCCTGCCTCGCACAGGTATATTGCTGCAAGGCGCATGGAGCACTGTAGCTCTATTTATAAAGAACGGCGCTGGATTCGGAGTCTGTAGATTTAAACTCGTCTTATGACCAGCATGCCACCCTGTGTAGCTGATGTTGGTGTTGGCATGTTATGCATTGAAATTTAACCAGTATGGTGTATCACGTGGTGTTACGAATTTATATGATTGGGAAAAATTGGAGTTTTGAATCGGAATGAAAATAGATAATTTTTATTTCAATCATTTGATTGAAAAGAGTTTAGTTTTCATAAGAATTTAGATTTTGATTTTAAGATGGAATGAAAATAGTTTAATCTATTTAAAATTTAATGTTCACTTTCTTTTAAAAATTTAAATTTTTATTTTAATTTTGATTCAAGCGGCGAACTAAATGCCTCCAGAGATTTATTTCTATTCTGATTCTCTCAAGTTAATACACTAAGGATATGGTACGGTAATTTGGACGTTTCTGGATGTCCGAAGAAGAAAATAAGCTCAAAAATGTTAAAGAGAGAGCTAGTCAAGTGATGTAAAAGCCTCTTGGATAGGGTTTCTCATGTATATGCATGTACCCTTGTAAATTTACTATTGAGGCATATATCTTCATAAATTATTTTTTCTTTTGTATGTCTAACCTACAATCAACATGCCATCTCTTGAAGCAACAAGCTGTTTAAAATTGAAATATGCTTAATAAGATAGAGATGATACATAAATGGTATATATGCAGTTTCAGATCTGTAAATATATATATATATATATATATATATATATATATATATATATATGTAAATTTCTGTTAATTAAATGCTAGTTAAACCAACATCATGGGGCGGGTTGTGGCGATGGTAAGCATATAATAGAAAATAATTTATATAAGATCCTTATGAAAAATGAATTTATGATGTTATACGTGTAAATTCAAATATAAAAGAAACCTTTTATTCCAAGTGTTGTAATAGAGTACTATGTAAGTCTACAACCATTGCAAATAATAGGGTTTTCAACATCAAAGGCTAGTTTATATAAATAACCATAATCCTATTTGGTCTGGTGTCAAATGAACTCCTAATCCGATGATTCACTCGATTCCATGCCTGTAAGTCTATAATCCAGCCTATTCCCATTTTGGATAGAATAAATTTACTAGTCCTTTTATTCTGGTTAGTAAACTAATAACACTATTTGCAAATGTTTATTTGTCACCTTTTTCAAACTTACCTAAATATTTACCATTATCAACGGGTTTTCAATCTCTATATTAAGGGTATATTTGTTATTTATTTATTTATTTTGGTGGGGGGTGGGGTGAGGGGAGTGGATCCTAAAATGACGATTGTAAATCAAATACATACATTTTTGGGCATGTATTCTAGATAATGCTTTGGACACTGGTGCTCTTTCTCTGGTAAACCGCAATTGTTACGGTAGCTGGGATCAGCACGAAGCTGCCAATCCATGTATTCGCAAGTGTCCACCAGCAACAATTAATAGTTTTATCTCTAGCCATAAGGATTGAGATCAATGCTTGGATGATAACAATGTCGACGTATGCATCACATGGTTGCATTATATGAAAATAAGAGATGGAGATTACCCTCCGTTATCTATTTTAGTTATGAATCCTATTTTTAACAGCGAGAAATATAATCCATCAAATAGTCTATCAGATGTCTCCCACAAGCTCCCACGATTCGGATCTAATGTTCATGAGCGTATTTATGCCTTGCCTTTGTTTTATATTTTCCGCTAGGATGCTTTATATTTACCAAAATATTCAAGACTATTTTCTACTAAAAGGATCCAATCAAATGCACCATGATTAACTCAAAAGTGACCTCAATATACTACTTATATATAACCTTCGTACAATCCAATGATGTGGATCCAGAGCCATCAACTCAATAAAGTCTGCACTTGATACTCACGACTAACCATCTCCATATCGAAGGGATGAAAGAGATTCCTTATTTAATAAAAAGTCGAAACATTGTCTCACAACCTAGAATGCTAGACAAAATAAACTCACAACATTTCAATTAGTGGCTTTCAGACTCAATCTTTATGTGAAAGAGGTAAAAAAAAAAAATCAGATAAAAAATAAGAGGTAAACACAAGTTAAGGAAGGAGGAAGAATAATGCTCTCCGCTCATCCGGCTCTCATTTTTTTTTCTCTAAATTATTCTCAAGACTCGAGCTAACTTAAGCATCAGAGGATCCCATCGAACATCTCGATGTGTGTGAATTTTTTTTGCAAATATTTTTTGGTTCCATGGATCCAAAGCGACGTCCAGCTCCAGCCATATCAGCGATCTTTTGAAATTTTATAACAACAATCTTAAAGCAACCTTTGTGTAATTCAATGCGAAGGAAAATAAATCCTGGTTTGGTGAGAAAGATGCAACCTCCATCCTTTTGAGACATGCGATAATGCGCGAACACACAAACTCACGTAAGCGCAGGGTGCGGTTTGCGGATTTAGATATACTTTTGATCCATCGAAGACTTAAGCAAAATTTAGATGTCCAAAATGAGACAGTAGCAATTGAACGGCTGCATTTCAAAGGTGACATAACCAATAGAATTTCTAATATAACCCGCATTACCGTGATAAACGACAGCATTGGGTGGCAAATACCGGCACATTTTGCACACCTCAATAGAAACTCCATTCTTCAAATAACAAAACCAAATTAAGTAATGCTCGCATCTTTTGAACCACCGAATCGTTGTTTTATATTATTTTCTACATTATCTCTTTTGATTAGGCCTATCATGTGACCTTGTCGAAGGTATCAGAGGGAAAAGCCCCAGCAACTCATCATGGACAGAAAGGAGAGAAAGCGCTGCCGTCCAAACCAAGTGGAAAGAGAGAAGAGTCAGGCCCAGGGTGTGAGTGCACCGGATCCTCTGTTTACGGGTGTTGTGGCCATCTCGAAATCACTTGTTACGATTACATCATATCTTTACAAAATCACATGCTGCTCTTTCTCCACCTCGTGGAATCTTTTCCCGACAGAGAGGGAGGGCTAAGATTTTTTTAAAATTAAAAAAAAAAAAAAAAGGGACAGGTGGGTGGGAGAAATACTCTCCGCCCTTTCATTCTCCCTCTCCCTTTAGATGATGTTCGGTAGCCGACTGGGATTACCATCATAATCCGAGATCGCCGGTGATACGAACCCTACGACAATCAGATCCTCAACGACAACGACCTATTATCACTGCATTTTGTAGGATATGATGCAATAATTAAAGTTGTTTGGAATTCCGTAGGAATCCAAAAGCATTTGACCATATAATATCAAAATGACTAATAATATATTTCATAAAAATATATTTGTTAATTATATAAAATATATTAAATAAAAATTAATATATTTATTAATATTAATATCAATGTATATATATTTTATAAAAATATATCTATTAATCTCATAAATTATTTATCTTATAAAAATATATTAATTGTTAGTATAGATTTAATACTTTTATTTATACTTATGATACATTATTTATTAATATAAATATTTATTTTGATTAGAAAATAAGATATATAGAAGTAATGTATTAAATACTTTTATTATATAAATATAAAATATAATAACATATTTCTATTGTAATTTAAAATTATCACGAAATCATAATATGATAACAATGTGATTAATAATATATTACAATATAATATATATTATAAATATAATATATAATATTAATATAATATAATATCAAATTTATAATATTAATATAATATATTAATAATACATTGATCTAATAATTTTTTAACTAGATTGAGGGATATTGTAGTCCTTAAATTTTGATCTAAGATCACTGTTCGAGGATGATCATTGATTTCCAATCTCAAGGATGGATATATCACTGAATTGAATGATTATTTAAGAAGCGAGGATGATTAGGGATTACTTTTATATAGGATCATCATAATACAATAAAATATAGTGAGCTCATCACCTTCATCCACATCACTCTTGATCTTAGATTAATCATCTCACAACAAGTATCCTCTTAGTTTACACTTTTTAGTCTTTCATATTTATGCCTTATTTTTGTTTTATATTTTCGACTAGGATGTTCTAGCAAAAATCTCAACTAAGATTTTATATTTTTTATATGAAAATATTCTAGCAAAATTTTTTCTTTTGCGTATCAGGAAAATGGCAGCAAATCAGTGTCAACTGAAACAACCTTCTCTCTCCATGTTCCTTCCTAAATGCAAAATGATCATCAACCCGAATACCAGTTAAAGAACTCTAATGACAAACGGCAATAACTTTGTCATCATCTAGCCTCAATAAACCCCGCCAAATGCTGGTTTATCTCGAAGACATGGACATGATCACCATGCATTGTTCTCTCCAAGTTCTCCTGGTCTAAAATTGAATCTTTTTGTCATCTCATCATAATTTTTTATTAGTAGCATCTCCCTTGTTAGTCCGGCAACAAGTCCTTGGTTTGGCTGTAATGACATCCCCCTTCATCTTACAGGTTTCAGTGGTCTTCAATACTTCCCCTTTGCCTCAACAAACTTAACAAAAAATAAACCTAATTTGGATGCATAATTATAAAAAGTAACAGCAGAAAAGGGTCCAGAGGCTTTCTTGTGAGGTTCCCCGTACAGAAATTTATTAGCAGCAGACAAATGTGAAATTAAAATTTTGCAACATTAAGCAGTAACTAGCAATAACAACAGGCACTGGATGCCCCCATGACCAAGGGGTTAAACAGTAACTAGCAATGACATCAGACACCAGATGCCTGCATGACCGACCCAGGGGATAAACAGTAACTAGCAATAACATCAGGCATTGGATGTCTCCATCACCCACCCAGGGAGCTGTAAGATTGGTCTAACCAGGAAAATGTCCTAAGGAGCTCTCCTAAAATTGGCTTTCTCGTTTCCACCTTTCTAGTGGTTTCTTTCTCAGGGCAAAACTAGAAATGTCTTCATATCTCTTTTTGCTATTTCCTATATCATGGTTCCGTTGTGATCAAATGGCACGAAAACAGATCCAACAAATAGCTACAAGTTGAACATACACTTGATACCTTGGAACAATACCTTTCAATGACCCCACACCATAAGCATCAAAGTTTGTTTGTATGGTTGAGCATGATGTTATATATGGAGATGGAGACTTTATTTAAAAGCGGCAGAAAGCAATTATTACTTCGTAAGAAAGGCATAAAACCAAAAGAATAGCAAAAGCGGATATCAAGACTCTGTTGAGGAAAAAAGGATGAAATATTTCCATGAAAATTCACATAAACACGGGAAGGAAGAAGGTCGCAACAAGTTGAATGTGGGAATGGAAGGCATGGGATATTTTAGTTTAATTTACAGAAGAATAACATGTGAAAGGACAAACACATAACTATTACACGATACACGTTTAGATTATGAGAAAAATCAGTTACATGCAAAACATACCTATCCAATCAGATTATTAGGGATTCATTGGCATGTAGTTAAAAATACCCACCGTCAACAGACTATAAGACACATCAACAACTAGTTCACTATTTTTTTTTTTTTTCAAATGATCAGATTAGAGGTGATGCATCTTCAAAATTACTCAACCAAATAAACAAGGCTTGTCCTATTGTTATTGTTATTGGTTCAGCTTTATATTTCAAGGTGTGACCATCAAATTTTTTGTTCGAGAGTGCCAACTACCAAATTCCTAAGAAGGCTACTCTTGCAGAAAGAGAAGGGCCTTCCCTGAATCCTAGAAGCCCCAATCAACAGGCAGGTAGATAATTTATGCATATTTTTGCTTGATCAGATAGACGAAGAAAAAAGGTTTGGTGTTCTTAGGCGTTCTTACACAGATGAGACTGTTCGCTTATGTAAAATAGCGCAACAATGAATTACTCTGGAAAAACATTTACTGCTATGAAAACAATATCATATTCATCGCTCCATCTATCTTTATAATGAGTTTTATTCTAAGTGTTGATTTTTCCCCCCCCTTTTTTTTTTTTTGTTGATATCTCTACTTCCATAAAAACCCATGCAAGTGCCATCCAATCTTGTCATGGTATATTTTCATTCAGGCACTTGATTTAATTGATCTGATGGCAAGAATGTAAGGTTCAAGAGCATGAACCTTGAAGAAGAGTTAACAGGTAATTTGTTCCATTTGATGTGGTGCTTGGAGGTTGATCTCGTATGCAAAATTAATATTTTCCAATTTCAAATATCAAGATCATATTTCCATTTCATGGTTCCTTGAACTGGTAATATGAAATTTGTACTCAAGATGGGTAAGTATGACATCAAGTACATGATCCTATTTCAAATGAAACATACCTAGTTTTGTCAAGACTAGAAATTAGCCAGGTTACATATGAAACAAACCCCAAACCGATCAAATGCTCGATAATGTATTTGTTTCATTTTACAATACCATAATCTGCCAACATTCCATGCATTCGAAATGGACATCCATTTCTCCATTACTTGTAATCGATAAACCAAAAACAACACAAACAAACTTTAGATTTCTTCACCAGAATAGTCTTGGTAACAAAATTCATAAAAAATTTCTCATCTTTAATGAACTCCATAAACTAGCAATCCAGAAGCTAAACTTCAAAGATATTCAAACTTTATGGATCCAAGCATCCATCATTGCAATCAAACACCGCAAAGATCACGCAGAATACCCACAAGCAGAATACCCACAAAGAAATTAAAAACCATCAGATCCCGAAGAGCTAATAAATCCTAATCCATCAAATCTGGGCGAAACGAGGAACGGGGAAAAGAGAAAAGTCGTACCCAGAGATAGGATCGGATCGGATCGGATCCCAGGGTTAGATCGTTCGTGACTACTTGGCGACCATGCGGGGGATGAATTCCTCGTAGTGGATGGAACCGTTGGGGGAGACGCCAAGCTCGCGGATCCACTCATCGAACTCGGCGGGGTCGAGCTTCTCGCCGATGGAGATGAGGACGTGGCGAAGGTCGGCGACGGCGACGGCGCCGGTGGCGTTCTTGTCGAGGACGCGGAAGGCGTCGCGGAGATGGGCATCAAAGGGCTCGGGGCGGAGGTGCGCGCGCATGAGATCGAGGAAGCGGGGGAAGTCGAAGGGGGCGGTTAGGTTCTCCGCCGCCGTGATCTCCTTGAGCTGGGCCTGGGTGGGGTTGCCGCCGAGGGAGCGCATCAGGATCCCCAGCTCCGACGCCGCGATCCGGCCGTCGCCGTCGGTGTCGAAGAGGGAGAACGCCTCCCGCATCGACGCCACCTGTTCCTCCGTCAGCTCCCTACCCATGACGGCCTTCACCGTCACTCTCTCTCTCGTCGCTCTTTATTTCTTTTTTGTTTTCCTTTTATGATGGGAAAGAATGAAAGAAACGGGAGGACTCTGTCTCTCTCGTCGCTCTTTATTTCTTTTTTGTTTTCCCTTTACGATGGGAAAGAATGAAAGAAACGGGAGGACGTATAATGAAGGTTAACGGGCACAGATCCAGACGCTATGGAAGCGGGCTCGGAGCAAAGCCGAGATCCAGTGGATCAGCTTGTGTTAGAGGCCGGAGATGTCTTGAAACGGGCTCGGAGTCTGACCCGGTCTACTAACCAAGGCCCAACCCGTGCTGGCATTTTTTTTTTTTTTTTTTGGGGCTGGGGGGGTGGGGGTTTGGACAACAGCCGACCTGGTCATCACCAATAGGGATCCTCTCCAACCAGAGAGGGTGGTGCCAACATCGGAGATTTGGACAAGATGGAGGTGATGAAACCCTCCTCTTGTCATGCAAGAATTCTTCTCCATCGGCTGACAAGGAGTGACGCCTAATGAGAACCAAATGGGTGGCGATGGATCCCGGGAGAAGGAGGCACCACTGCCACCGCCTTGGGGTCTCCAGAATAAATGATAATCCAGAAAGAAGATGGGGAGTCGGGAGACCTATCCCATGTGGGCCATGACGTATCTATGGGCCAATTGAAATCGATTTTGTCGGCCCGATGGATCAAGTAGAAGACGGGAGGGAGGGTGGGGAGGCGGGAGGTCACGATGGAAGCCTGATGAAGTTGACGCCAGGTTCATCCTCTAACTCCTTTATGTAGCTATGAAGCTTCTTATCTGAAATATTCAGAGAGCGGAGAACTCATCCTTCCGCTCTACTTTTAGAAGGCTTATGCAGTAGCACAATCCAAATCTGTATGTCTTGATGGAGACTAGACTGTTAGGACCCAGCTTGGCCAGTGCATGGCATCGCTTCCCGACTAACTGAGGATTCTATGCAGTAGAGTCTTAGAGCTTGTTAGGAGGAATTATTGTTGTTTGGCAGACTAGGGTCACCTTTGTGAATGTTTTTCATCATTGTACTTAGCATGTCGTTGCTGTTATCACCGAAATGAATGGCTTCACTTGATTCTTGTCCAATGTTTATGCTAGTACTAGGTACCGAGAGATAAGGATAGTATGGCAAGAGGTAGCTAGCTTGATTGATCAAGGTCTTCCTGCAGTCGTGGCCAGAGGTTTCAATTGTACTACTGGATCGGAGGATAAGAGGAGAGGCAAGCCCTTTCTAGAGGATATTAGCTTGAGAGAGTTTAGAAATTTTATCCATTCAACTAGGCGAGTGGATCTTGGTTTTATAGGGCCGCGGTTCACCCGGTGCAACAATCACTTAAACGCTGCTTGGGTATAAGAGATGATTGATAGGATTTTTGCCATGATTAGTTGGATTCAGCAACACCCTACCCACCTTGTCCACTATCTTCCGAGGATCACATCAAATCATTACCTTTTATTGTTAGTATCTGACCTTTCTTCATCCCATCGAAGTCCATTCAGATTTGACAAGTTCTGGCTCTCCTACCCTAAGTCTTGGGAGATTATTAGAGAGGTTTTGAGACCATTGATTTATGGTGATGCCAGGTATCTGATAACTAGGAGATTGGAATTGACAAGGCAACACTTGCTGAGATGGAATAGGACTGAGATGGGTGATATTTTTAGAAGGCTTGAGGCTATAGAGGCCTCCATCTCAGAGCTTCAAGAGCTAGAGTATCGTGAGAGTGGCCTTATGGAGGTAGAGCTGACAGACCTTCGAAGTTTACTGTCCACTCCTCACTACCTCTTACGACAGCAGGAGATCTTCTGAAGGCAAAAATCCATGGTATAGTGAACTAGGGAGGGAGATCAGAATACGATATTTTTTTACTACTCCCCTATCATCCAGCACCACCAAAAAATGGATTAGAGCAATCAAAGGTGTGGAGTAGTGGCTGACGTCCCATGACGACATTAGACAGTCTTAGTTGTCAGTTTCTTCGGATCTCATTGGTCTATGTTGCTGGAAGGAAATTGGACTCCTGCATCCCTTCCTAGTGAGACGGTCGTGGAGGTGGAGAACAAGGGCCTTCTGGAGGTGATGTCTGAGGATGAGGTGTAGAGAGTCATTTGGATGATGCCCGAGGACAAAGCTCTAGGTCCTAATGGCTTTCCTTTCCTCTTCTTTAGAAGATATTGGCCTATCATCCGATTTGAGGTAGTTGCAGTAGTGTAGGAGTTCTTTGCCACTAGACAAATGCCTGGAGGGTGGAAGTAGATTTTTATTGCCATGATACCGAAGAGGCAGGATGCTTTGGAGCCTGGCTATTATAGACTGATTACTTTGTGCACTGCTGTCTCAAAGAGCTATGCCAAATTTATGTACAGGATGAAGTCTATTCTTTCTTATTTGATCTATCATGAGCAGGGGGCATTCATTGACGAGCGTAGCATATCCAATAATATGCTCATCGCCTAGGAGCTCATGGATGAACTTCGGCAAGCTACCAACTATCGCAATCTCATAGCGATCAAGCTCAATATGGAGCGGGCCTATGATCACATGAGTCGAAGCTTTTTGGAGAGGGCCCTGACGGACTTTGACTTTAATTCGTCCCAAATAGATTAGTTAGATCATGACCTATGTGTGAGGTCCCTCCTTTGCCATCTTGATTAATGGATCACCATTGGATTTCTCTACTCAACCATCGGGTTGAGGAAATGTTGTCCCCTATCTCTCTACCTCTTTATTATTTATGCTGACGCTCTTTCATGAGCTATCCATGCTATGGCCTAGGGTTCAGCCTTAAATCCCTATGTGCCAGCCCAAGTATCTAGCTGATCTCACATCATTTTTTTGTAGATGATTGCTTGTTGGTGAGCCGGCCATTGCTCAAAATGTGGTAAGATTTTATAGGATTCTACAGGAGTATTATGCTGCTTGAGGCCAGAAGATCAATCTTTCAAAATCTGTAATTATTTTTAGCCCGAAGAGACCAACCAGGGAGCTGCTTATGATTAGGGATATTCTTAGGATTGCCAAGCATAGTGAGACCTTACAGTACTTGGGAGTTCTGATCACTGAACATAAGCTGTAGAGGGCTGAGTGCGTGGATGTGGAGCGGTCAATCTGATAGTGGCTGGAGGGTTGGCATGCCCGAGCACCATCTATGATGGGATGGGTCACTCTGGTGCAATCTATCCTTTGCTCTATGCCTGTTTATTTACTATCAAATACTATCTTCCTAGCTCCTTGGTGACCAAATTGGAGCAATTTTTTCAGAGTTTCCTATGGGGTCCCCATCGATAGGTGGAGGTGATGTTCATCTCCTTACTTGGGAGATTGTCTGTTAGCATTTGAGAGAGGGTGGTTTTGGCATCCAATCCTTAGCCATGAGGAGAAAAGCTCTAATTGTGAGGCATGCAGCCCAGATTCTGCTTAGCCCTAGTTTTATCTAGAGTATGATCATGATAGCTAGGTATGGACTATGACTTGCTAGTGGCGAGATCCGGCCCTATCATACTGCTTTTTTTCTATAGAGGAAGATCTATGCCCATGCCCTTGATGTGCTTTCCCAGATGTATTGGGTGATTGGAGATGGACCTTCTGCATAATCGGTGGATTGGAGATATATCTTTGAGTTGGTGGCCGACGTGTATTAGTTCAGAGGTGTTAGACTCTATGAAAGTGGCTGATATATATATCCATTGAGCTGATGGTAGCGCATGGGATCCAGTACTAGTGTCCCATCTATTCCGAAAGGAGTTGAGGGAGAGGGTGCTATCCCTTGGCGCCCCCATTTATAGCAGCTCGAATATCGGGGTTTGGAATCATTCCTACACTCCAAGAGCTTTGAGGCTGACCTGTACTGGCTTTACAAGAGAGAGCCCACTAGGCACAAAGATATTGGGTATCTGGAGGACTGGGTGCATCTGAGAGTGAGTTTGTTTCTCCGAAAGGTGGCCTGGGGCCCACTCCCGATCAGATTCCTTCTATGAGTCCGTAGCTTGGATATTCATCCAATGTGCCCTTGCTGCAGCTTTTAGGAGGAGACCTTAGAGCACATTTTGATCCAGTGCCTAAGGGCCAGGCATATTTGGTCCTTGGCTGGGATGTTCTTGCAGATTCTCCATGCGAAGGCTCTCATCGAGGCATTTCTGGAGATCTTATAGCGCGGTTTTGGTGGTCACATCTCTAGGGTGTTGGGGATCCGTGTTGCCTATGTGGCTCTTTATACCTGGCTGGCTAGAAATAGTTTGGTGTGTGAGTCTATGTGATCTTCACTGAGGCTTATTATGGTGAGAGTTTTAGTCATGGCAGTGGAGATGATTGATGTGACCTCCAGACCATTAGAGATCTGGAGCTCCCACCCTGCTCATGCAGTGACTTATCAGGTGTTTATTACTTGGGAGCCCTCTCATCCAACGTATCTGAAGGTTAACTTTGATAGAAGTATCAGAGGCAGACATGGTGGAGCTGGCTTCGTGATTCATAGGGCCAACTCCAGGCTGGTGGTGATAGGAGGAAGTTACTTATGGGAGCCCACGGTCCTGTGGTGTAGTTATCTGCAGCTTGGGTGGAGATCGTCTTCACCAAAAGGACCCTTGGAACCATGCAGCTTGTTCTCGATGGCGACTCTACCATGGTGGTGTCTTGACTGCAGAAGGTGGTGGAGCCACTCATCCCCTTTTACGAGATGCCACAATGCTGTTGGAAGGATGTACTAATCTAGTTATTAAACATATCTTCCGAGAGGTGAATACCATAGTTGACTGGATGGCAACTTTTGTAGCTGAGCATATTTGTGACTTATTGTGGACTATGTTGAGATATCGGCTACTCTGATACCACTTATTAAGAATTTAATACCGATGAATTATGATAGAAAGAAAAAAGAAAATAAAAGTAAGAAAGCAATCAAGTACGTGGATCAGTCCAAGGGCTCGCCTTCACGGGGCATGCAAAGCTTCACTATGAGAGAGAAAATTAAATAATATAAGAGAAACTTATCACTCAACTCTTGTACAAGAGTCTTTCAATAAAAAATTTTAAAACTCTTATAAAAGCTCTCTAAAACCTCTCAAAAAGAATCTCAGTACCTCCGAAACATCGCCAGCTTTTCAACGCAATAATTAGTTCATCAATCGAAGTTATATAGACTCCAGAAACTCAAAAATAGTATTTCAGTATGAAATCCAAATCTAATCACACTTGAGATTGATCTAGACCGTCCGATCATGATCGGCTCCCTCTTGGGCCGTCGGATCGTGCAATAGCAGTTCTGGTCAGGCTTAGATGGCATCTAAATCATCAGATTGCAACCGGCTCATGTATGAGCCATCGAATCATGATCAATCTAGGAAATAGTATCGTGAACCGTATGAAATGGCCTGAAAATGGCTGATTGGTCCACACAGGATGCGGTGGACCAGCGATCCACGATGGACCGCATGGGCCTAGCACCTGCATGGCCTGTGCCCGATCGACCCAGTGCGTGGCTGATTTTGGGCTATGCTGCTGCCGTCTAGAGCCATCGATGGGTCCCTCCGATGAGCTCAAAGGTCGGCTATCCTGCTCTGATCTTTTTTCGTATGTATCTTTTCCATCTGAACTCCGTTTGAGCTGTTCTTAGGCTCGTTGGACTCCATTCATCATCTTGGACCTTGCTATGGACTTATTATAAGAGAATTCAAAATACTTTTCTCAACAATCTTCATCTCGACTCAAAATTTTATCTCTATCTATCTTTGAGAGTCTGTGATCCATCTTGCCCCCATGCCTTGGAGCATGCTTGCTGTCTCATGGATGGGCAAACGTGAGAGTCAAGCCACGTCGTTCGATCCCAATTCTATCATAGACTATATCCACTCTAATCAAAGATCTGCTCGGAGAAGTCTCCTACGGTAATAGAAACTTTACTCTGTGATGTCGTCTCTCATCCTCTCTCGTCTCTCGTCTCGTGCCCAATCCACCTCCACCTGGAGCTCCACCTCATATTGGGCTTTCTCTGGCTCCTGAAGCTCCACCTCGCACTGAACTCCCTACCAGATAGTAATGTCCTCTCGTCTTCTTCTTCTCCTCCAATATCACTCTATTGCCGTGCATGATCTTTAAGATTCCATCACCAGCTATCCATCTATAGCCATTTGAATCCAATCTACTCAGTGAGATAAGATTCCATCTAAAATCGAGTATGTATCAAACCTCTCCTAATTTTCTCACTGCATCATCATGTGTCCTCCAACTGACCATCCCGATGTCTCTGATCGCACAACTCGATCCATCCGGTAGATAAACAGTGCCCTCACTGCTCTCTAGAAAGTCAAACTATTACTCTCTGTAATAAACATGATATGTGCATACAGAATCTAAAATTCACTACTAAAAAGAAGTAGATACCTCATCAGATATCTCTAGGATATCATCCTCTGACTTGCTACTAGCCATCGCTACAGTAGTCCTCGTTCGATCCTTAAGTTATGGGCAATCCTTGACTTGATGTCGTAACTCATTGCACCTGTAGCATCTAATCTTACTTTGGTTTCTCATCTTGGATCTGGATTGTCCTCCTTACAATCCTCTGTCGCTCCATCTACTGCCTCCTGCTCCTCCAAAAATCGTCAAAGCTTAGCTACCGCCATCTGAGCTCGAAGCTGGATTCTCCCTCCTAAGAATGTTGTTCTGGAGTATCATTGCAGTGACCTTGTCCATCTTGATGGTGTTCTTTTCCACTAGAAGAGCAGTCATCAAGGACTCATACGAAGAAGAAAGCAACGCTAGCAAGACCAACCCCTGATATTCTCCTCAATTTTTTCACCAATACTGAGAAGGTTGGTGAGGATCTTCTGAAAGTTGGATAGATGCTCCAGCACGCTCTAGCCTTCGTTCATCCATAGTTGGTAGAACTGCCTTCAAAGAAATAGTGTGTTGATGAACGACTTCGCCATGTACAACTCCTCGAGCTTCGATCATAGCATCATCAAAAAAATCTCACCAAGTACATGGATCACCACATCATCCGCTAAGAATAAATAGATTGTGCTCACCGTCTGCATCTGAATCCACTTCTAATCCTTCACCTCTATAGTAGTTGGTATGTCGTCATACAAGAGAGCGTCGATCAATCCATGTTGGATGAGGACATCCTTTACTCTTGCTTGCCATAAGAAGAAATTATCATTTTCATCGAACCCATTGATCTCCATCTTGATTGTACTTATCTTCTTCATATTCTTCAATCTCTATCACCTATTGTAATCTGTACTCTAGTACTATTTGGCTCTGATGCCAATCTGTTGGTGTATCGGCTACTCTGATATCACTATTATAATCTGTACTCTGATATCACTTATTAAGGATCTAGTACCGACGAATTACGATAGGAAGAAAGAAGAAAATAAAAATAAGAAAGCAACTAAGTACGTGGATCAGTCCAAGGGCTCACCTTCATGGGATATGCAAAGCTTCACCATGAGAGAAAAAATCAAACAATACAAGAGAAATTTACCACTCAACCCTTATACAAGAGTCTCTCAATAAGAAGTCTCAAAATCTTTACAAAAGCTCTCTAAAATCTCTCAAGAAATCTTTTAGTACTTCCGAGACGTCGCCAGCTTTCCAACATAATAAACGGTTCATCAATCAAAGTTATATAAACTCCAAAAACTCAAAAACAGTATTCTAGTATGAAACCCAAATCTAATCACATTCGACATCAATCTGAACCACTCGATCACGACCGGCTCCCTCCTAGGCCATTGGATAACATAACATTAGTCTTGATCAGGCTCGGATGGCATATGAATTATCAGATCGTGACTGGCTCATGTATGAGCCGTCGAATTACGATCGATCCATGGAATATTATCGTGGACCATGCGAAACGGCTGATTGGTCTATGCGGACTGCAATGGACTGACGGTTCCACATGGCCTGCTCCTACGCAGCCCGTGCGCCCACCATGCACTAGTACGCCCGGTCGGCCCGTTATGCGGTTGGCCCAGCGTCACCATGCGTGGCCAGTTTTGGGCTACGCAGCTACCATCTGGCACCGCTGGTGGGTTCCTTCGGTAAGCCTGAAGGCCAGCTATTCTGTTCTAATCTTTTTTCGCACGTATCTTCTCCGTCTGGATTCTGTTTGGACTGTTCTTGGGCTCGTTGGACTCTATTCGTCATCTTGGACCTCGTTGTGGGCTTATTATGGAAGAATTCTAAATGCTTTTCTCAATAGCCTAAGGGTGGGGGTGTTCCTGGAGAGCTTCGGGATCTTTTATTTTCTGATTCTTCTAGTTTTATTCACATAAGAAATGTTTGAATGAACTGCCTTATCAATATATATATAATGTATTTGAAGTTATGCCAATCCATTTTAACCTCAAATAAATAAATAAATAAATAATAAATTATGTAAATGTGGCCTAATATTTTATTTTTTAATTTAGAAAGAAACCTAGTCACATTAGTTAATTAAAATTAAAATAAGAATCATACCAAAACTATCTTAGTGCTGCTAGATTGTGATATGGAAAAGTTTTAGATTTTTACAATCCTATCATAATAACAAATATAAAATAATATTCAGATAAAATATAATTTAGCAAATATATTATAAATAGTTTAATAAAAATTTCATGTTAGTATTCAGATGGACAGATTTCTCTGATTCAAGCTTTCGATTCAAGCTTCCAAGAGGTAGGTAGAGCTTACTTATGGCGTCGAATTATGGATTTCTCCGATTCAAGCTTCCAAGTGGTAGCTAGAGCTTGTCGATGGTGTCAATGGGCAGATTTCTTCGATTCAAACTTCTAAGGGGTTGGCAGAGCTTGCCGATGGCATCAACAAGTAGATTTTGGTTGGATCGGGGGTCACAGTTCTCTTCGCCGTCTTAAATCGAGGGTCATAGGTCTTGAGATACATGTGGCACAATAAAATTCATCTAAAAAGCTAAGTTGGCGATACCACAATACTTCTCTCTCTTTCTCTCTCTCTCTCTCTTTCTATATATATATATATATATAAAAGATTCTAAATTATATTTATGCTTTGCTATTGTTCAACATATTTTAGGGTACCTCTCCGATACCAAAATTTATCAAGTTCTCCGTTGCACCGTATAATTCGATGACCGCGCAGCGCAGGTTACAAGCTAGTTAGGGAATAGGAAGGACATGATAAAATATTACATATTGTATTTTGTATCCTAATAGCATTGTCCTTTATTGTGAACTTTTTCATTATGTGAGCTAAGCATATTTTCATTGGTCGGCCGCTCGATATATCAGTAGTTGGCATGACAGAATAAAAGAAATCCTAATTAATAGTGGTCAACTATTTTTCTAACTACATTTTAGTTTGTCTAATGAAGATCTTGTTTGCAACTCACATATACGTTGGACTTCAAAAATATTCTGATTCACCGTTACATGCGTCATTCCATGCACTGCATTAGGGCTGTTAGCCCAGTGTATGGACATCAGGGAATCCATGCCCAAACAATGACGTCAAATTAGATTGAGGATGGCAAAGCTAAGCTTTGTGGCCAAGAACTATACTAGAAATATAGATAACTACTAGAATGTTGCAATTTTTATTTCCTTAAGCTTTAATTATAAAAAAAGGGAGCTCTTAGATATTTGCATGTAAAACTTTTAGTTTTTGTTTAAGCTATGCCCTTACTAGATTTCTTTTACACATTACTTGTAATGTATTAAAGATTATAAAAACTGAAAACTTTGCTGAACCATAGTAATAGATTAATCTCCTTTTTGGTTTTTTATGACCAAGAACAGTCTTAGGAAGTTTTAAATATGCCGATTTTTCTTGGATTTCACATGGGAAATTCTTGAATCAAAGTTAAAAGAAATACTATTTGCTAAAATTGGATGTTAATTCTAATATGATTATGTCTATAACTACAACATCTCTCTCTCTCTCTCTCCGCGCGCGCGCAAGCAGTTGCACTGAGGCTTTCTATCGAGGGCCTCCATTATAATTGATTGCCTTACCGTGGGTTGGCCCGAGTGCTAGCCCACAATACTTTATTTAGACTGAAGGTACATATAGGGCTTTATAAGAGGAGGGTAATGAAGGGGAAGGAAGAAGAGGATAAGAAAATTAATAAATTTTTGTTAAAAAGAAAGAAAAAGGATAAAAAGGGATATATATCTTATTTTTATTTGGATAGAGGAGTTAAGAAAGGAATAGAAGAATTTTTATATATATTTTGATAAATATATCTTTTCTCAAGTAAAAAATAATCATAATTATCTTCAACTTAATAATGTAGAGAAGATCTTTTACTTTGAGTATAATTTTCCATAGAGAAAGAGCAAATACATAAGGGATTTCTACCATTGAATGAACTAATTAAAGGATGGAAAAGAAGGCCAATGTCATGCTTAAGTAATAAAATAGTCCAAAAATAGAGAATTTTCAATAGAATCTATTGAAAAATTTTGGTTAAATTCACTATTTATATTACTTCTATCTTGTCAGTCCATTATTCTTTTTTGCTTTTTGTCTGCTTCTCCAAAATCTAAGCTCCTTCTTGTAGTTCAATCTTAATTTTCAATTAAGAATAGAAAAATAGATTTCACACTATATCTTATTTTTTTCACTATAGATTTATTTTTTCTAATAATAATAAAAATAAAAAAAAAACTCACTTTCTTCTTAGATAAACTTCAAAATTTAGTACATCCGTGTGCATGTGTCCTACTTATTTACTCTTCGTGTGCATGTTTTCACCAAGTATTTTGGTATCAGAGCCCATTCCATTCCTTCCTATATTTTATTTTTAAAAATATTGATCATCTTTTCTGCAACAATATATAAAATTATAAATTTTCAACAAACCAAATCAATAGACAATAGCATTCAAGCAACAGAATCATGTAACCTCATGTCCATTCCTTATGGATGGGAGGATTCTTGTTAATATTTGATAGAATCTATCATAATGACTTAATATTCTCAGGTCTCTACATTAAAAAAAAAAAAATCTATTAAAGAAAAAAGATGGCAGACTAATTAGAGCATTCACATCAAAAAAATATGGAGATGCCGATGTTAAAAGCTGAAGCCTAGTTATAAAAAATTACCATCGGCTCAGACACTAGCATGTTTTGAATCTCTATCTCTAGAATCATCCTTCCAAAGATCGTGATATCCGGATTGTGCATGAAGGGATAGCTTACGGGCGAAGGGGTGGCTAGATTTTCTGACTCGTGCAAAAAGCAAAGAGTTGGTTCATGCAATTAGAAAGAGAAAGATTATAAAATGATCTTATTGTAATTTTGAAGTTTTATTAAGGGCAAATTAGAAAAATAAAACTTGAGCTTGAACCTTCTTCTCCTTTACACCCCAAATCGGGGGATAGAGAAAATTGAGCAAGGGATAGAGAAGGATCGAGAGAACCCTTCTCTATCCTTTTTTATCTCTCAAAAAATTTTACCAAATAGGGGTTCATCCTTTACCCTCCTCTTCTCTCCTTTCATGAACCCCGGTGTACCCCCAATCCAAATAGTCTAAAAGTTTTTAGACATTTGAACAAGAATGAGATTAAGAATATATATGTATGTAAGTATGTATGTATATATGTATGTATGTACATCAAGAAAAAGAGGGTGACATCAGAGCTATGATGAAACACTTTAATTTATAGTCTCTACGTCTGTACTCATATGTGCTTGAGAAATCTGCAAGATAAATTTTTAGATCAAGATAAAAGCATCATGGTTTTGGAACAATATTGTGACACTCATACGATGTTGATTATATTTGAAGAAATCCTACATTTGCTTTGTGCATGCTAGAAAATTAAACAAATCTTCTTGTTTCCATATGAACAAAAATTATATGGGGCGGGCACCATAGTGGATCATGTAGGATGGGCTCTTTTTATACCATTTTTTTTCTTCCATCTTAAAGAGAAATATAAAAATCAAATAGTGATAGAACCCCTCCTACCGACGGAGTCTGTTAATCTCATAAGTTAAAAAAATTAAAAAAGGACATGCATTAAGTAACAACATCTACGATGAGAGATTGTCCATATCCTTTTTTCTTTATCAAGTTTTTCTCATTTCCAAGTCCTTTTCCTCTCCTATGAATGTGAGAACATTGGTCCTTTTTATAATAATCAGACCTAATATATATTTACAAGTAAATTGATACATAGTTTTTCTATCATGGTGCTTATCAATAAATAGTATATGATCAGTTGATATACATCTAGTAGAATATTCATTCAATATCCTAATACATACCTCTAAATAAATCAATACATAGTTTTTAAAATATAGCGCTCACCAATATATAGTATATGGCTAAATGATATACATTGGATAGCTTACTGATACATACTGTAAGTTTTTTTTATACATACCTAGTAGTAATATAATACATACCTATAAGTAAATTGATATATAATTTTCTAAACATGATGTTTATCAGTACACAAATATAATTGATTGATATGTAGTTAGAAAAATATTCATTTGACATCCCAGTATATATATATTTTTAGATAAATTGATATACAGTTTCTAAAATATGATGCTCATTAGTACATAGTATATGACCAAATAATGCACATTTGATGGCTTACAGATATATATTATAAATTTTTTTGATACACACCCAATAGTGACTGTTGGTGCAAAATCTGATTGACACCGAATCGAGCTGGAGTCGAGGAAGAAGAGGTCGCAGTCGGTGACCTGCAAAACAAAGTTCCATCCAGAGTCGGTAGTAGTGGCTCCGATAGGATCCTCCGATGATTAAGTCAGCTCTTCTGGTCAATAGAAATGGAGTGCTCAGACAAGAATTCAGCAGAATTTTGAAAAAAAGAAGAGAGCTTAGAGAAAATGTATCTAAAGGATCATTTTTTATAGACGGAGCTTGTCGTAACCGTCTGATAGTGAGTCGCTCGGGGCCACATGGAGTTTGTTACAAAGAGTGGTATCCATTGTCATGAAATAGCCATTCGTTGAGATTTAATAGTCGAAGTTCGAAGGAAGCAGGCATTGGTTGGTGAAGAGCTTTGACATACATCAATTCTAGGAGAGTTCAGACTCCTAAAGAAAATACGACTAGAGAGGATCATTCGAAAGGAACGCTAGTTGAAATATGAAAGTAATCCAGTAGAGAAATCCGAATGAAGTTCGACTAATGAAGAAGTCTAGGAGGAGTTCGACTGGTGGAGAAGTTCGATCGAAGGAGAAGTTCGGAAGAAGTTCGACTCTTGTAGAAATTCAACTGAAGGAGGAGTCTGAAAGGAGTTTGGCTTCTATAGAAATCTGACTGAGGAAGAGATCCGGAAGGAGTTCGACTTCCATAGGAGTCCGACTGAAGGAGAGATCTGAAAGAAGTTCGGCTTCCATAGGAGTCTGACTGAAGGAGAAATTTAGAAGGAGTTCGACCGCTGGAAAGTTCGGCTGGGGATTGACCGCTGAGGAGTTCAATTGGGTTTGACCGCTAGAGGAGTTCAGCTACTGAATGAGTTCGATCGTTGGAGAAGATTGGGTGGGGCTCGACCGTTGGAGGGAGAATTCTCGAATGAAGCTCTTCCATGATTACCGATTGTGTTAGACTAAGTATCAGGCTGGACTTCGGTGGGAGTAGAATTTATCCCCAATAGTGACCTAGTACATACCTACAAATAAATTGATATATAGTTTTCTGAACTTGGTATATATTAATATCTCGTATATGGTCAGTTGATATATACATAGCAAAATATTCATCTAACGTTCTAATATATATCTCTAGATAAAACGATACATAGTTTTTAGAATATAGCACTCACTAGTACATAATATATATCTAAATGATACACACATATCCAATAATGATCCAATACATACCATAGATAAATTAATATATAGTTTTTCAAATATGGTGTTCATTAGTATATAGTATATGGCCAGTTGATACATATTTAGCAAAATATTCATCCAATATTTTGAAATATATCTCTTGATAAATTAATATATAGTATTCAGAATATGATAGTCAGCAGTAATAGTAATGGGCAAATATGATGTACAGTAGATAGTTTATTGATATATTATAAATTTTTTTAATACATATAAGTTCATAGGTCTGTATTAGCCAATTTTTTATTAGGAAAGTAACTAATGCTTTCATATTCATAGGAGGAGAAAAGGTTCCAGGGATGAGAAAGATTTGGGGAAGAAGAAAAGATACATATAGTCTTTCTTCATAGATGTTCTTTCTTGGCATAGGAAGCTTTTTTTTATTTTTTTATTTTTTTAACTTATGAAGTTGATGAACTCTATTAGTAGGAGGAGTTTTATTCCTATTTGACTTTTGAGTTTCTTTTTTAAAATAGGAGAAAGAGGAAACAAGACATAAAAAGAGCCCTATTCCATATATTCACTATGGTGCCCTCTCATATGATTTTTGTTCTTTATGTACCAATCATATTGCATTGATCTTACAATGAAAACTAAAGAATCAAAGTGGGACAAAACTTCTCTTATTAATGAAGTCCATCCATCCCATGACTAAGAAAATACATGAAGTAGGGGTGTGCAAATGATTCGGTTAACCAAAAACTGAACCAAATCATTAATTATTTTAGTGTTTGGTTTGATTTTTCTTTTAAAAATTTTGATTTTGGTTTAAAATCAAATCGAAGATTTTTAATCAGTTCGATTTTTGGTTTTTAATTTGATAACTTTGGTTAACCAAAAATCAAAATAGATGACTAATGATAAATATTATGTTGATAAATTATAAAGAGCTTGAGGTAATTTTATTAAGTTGAGATTTTTTTAATAATTTATAGTTGATTTAAATTTAAATAATAATACTAAGTCCAAGTATAATTTTATAGTCCAAATAATAAAATTATTAAAGAACTTAATAAATCTAAATCAAAATCAAAATCAAAAGCTTAGCATAGAAAAGCCCAAAACTGAATTCCCAAATTGAATCGAACCAAAATTATTTTGGTTTGGTTTGTTCGATTTTAGGCTATTTTGGTTTTATAAAATACTAGTTTGGTAGTTCGGTTTTTCAAAACTTCAGTTCAGTTTGAACCAAAAAAATCGAATACACACTCCTAACATGAAGCATCGTCTTATGAGATCATCTACTTGTATTGCGATTGTTGGGGATAAATTTCGCTCCCGTCGAAGTTCAGCCTAATGCTTAGCCTAACACAACCGATAATCGCAGAAGAGCTTCATTAAAAAATTCTTCCTCCAGTGGCCGAGCCCCATTTGATCTCCTCCAGCGATTGAACTCATTCAATAACCGAACTCCTCCAGCAGCCGAATCCAACCGAACTCCTCAGCGGTCGATCCCCAGCCGAACTTCCCAGCAGTCAAACTCCTTTAGAATTTTTTCTTCAATTAGACTCCTATGGGAGCCAAACTTCTTTCGGATCTCTCCTTTAGTCGGACTCCTATAGGAGCCAAACTTCTTCCAAATTTTTTCTTTAGTTGGACTCCTATGGAAGCCAAACTCCTTCCGGATATCTCCTTCAGTCGGACTCCTACGGAAACCAAACTCCTTCCGGATCTCTCCTTCAGTCAGATTTCTATAGGAGTTGAACTCCTTTCGGAGTCATCTTTTAGTCAGATTTTTACATGAGTCGAACTTCTTTCAGACTTCTCCATCAATCGGACTCCTTCTAGACTTCTTCATTAGTCAAACTCCATCCAGATTCCTCTAGTGGATTACTTTTAGATTTTAACTAGCGTTCTTTCCGGATGATCTTCTCTAGCCGTGTTTCCTTTAGAAGTTCGAACTCTCCTAAAATTGATGTATGTCAAAGCTCTTCACCAACCAATGTCTGCTTTCTTTGAACTTTGACTATTAAATCTCAATAAATGGCTACTTCATGACAACGGACACCACTCTCCATAACAAACTCCACATGGCCCTGAGCGGCCCACTACCAAACGACCACATCACAACAACAGACATCTCTCTCCATAACAAACTCCACGTGGTCTCGAACGATCCACTATCGGATGGTTACGACAAGCTCCGTCTATAAAAAGAGATCTTTCAGATACATTTTCTCTAAGCTCTCTTCTTCTTTCTAAAATTCTACTGAATTCTTGCCTGAGCACTCTATTTCTGTTGGCCAAAAGAGCTGACCTGATCGTCGGAGGATCCTGTCGAAACCACCACCACCGACTCCGAATGAAATTTTATTTTACAGATCATCAGCTGCGACCTCTTCTTCCTTGACTCCAACTCGATCCGACGTCAACCAGATTTTATACTAATAGAATTGGTGCTGGAGGAAGAGCCTTCTATTCCTGAGATTTTTTTATTCTAAAAGGAGTGTTCGACAGCGATCTCTCTTTTTTCTCTCTAAAGTTCTTCTCCAAGAAAGAATGCCTCTCAAGAAAGCTTTGACCCGACGATCAACGGCCTCTGCAGCCAGATCCCATCTAGATCTATCCACTCCCTCTCTAGCCCCAGCAACTCAGGCTCTGCCTGCAGTCCTGGTGGATGCGGAGCAGTTCAACCTGCGGTTCAGCAGATTCGCGGTCTATCGGAGGTCGTGCAAGCCATACGTCGGCAGGCTCCGACACCGATTCGACCAGAGCAGGCCTCTTCAGAGCCCGATGATCTGATCTTGGAATGGTGGACTTAGGCTGCCCGATAGCTGATCTCCAAAAAGAAAAAGCAGAGGATGGAGGACCCTTGCTCGGACCATGACTCAACCCAGAGGGAGGCTTCACACCCGCTCGACCAAAAAATCCTAGAGATCAACGACCGTGAAGATCTCCTTGATCAAAAACATCAGAAAATAAGCCGATGAATTGAAGAACTTCATCATGCTCCCTTCATCTACGGTAATGATATTTACACTGATCCTTCTTTTTTTCAGATGATTATGCAGGAATCGATCCCGCCGAACTTCAAGCTCCTTTAGTTTGAGAGTTATGATGGGACCACCAATCCGATCGACCATCTGGAGGCCTTTTGGATGATGATGGTGCTCCATGATGCACCAGACACCATTTTATGTCGAGCTTTTTCATCCATCCTCAAGGAAGCAATCAGAAATTAGTACTTAGCCCTTAAGTTGGATATCATCTTTTTTTTTGATCAGATGAGCCATCAGTTTGCAGCTCATTTCGTTAGGAGCCGACGTCCCCGCAGAGGTTCGAATTTTTTGATAAACATCAAGCAAAAGGAGGAAGAATTCATTCGGACTTATGTCACCCAGTTTAATGCAGCTACATTGGAGGTTCGGAACTTAGACCAGTCAGTTACAATGGCTGCACTCAAGGATGGCCTTCAGAAGAATGATTTGCTATTCTCCCTGAAAAAGAAGTACCCCAGGAACTTTACCGATATGCTGGCTCGGGCTGAGGGTTATGCTCGAGTTGAAGAGCCCTTCAAGGCCAGGGACAATGAAGCTGTTGGAGAGTGGTAAATCAGCGAGTTTGGCAGACCCGCTGAGGAAGAAAAGTCGAGTGAAGCTCGACCGCGCTTCCGAACTTCCTCTGAGTGCAAGCAAGCCCAAACTCCTCCCAGAGCTCGGAGGTAAGAAAGTTCCAACAGAAGGATGCAACAAGGTTCTCCCCTTCAAAAATTTTACAACTATATCCCTCTCAATGCTTCGAAAATTTAAGTGCTAATGAAAATCAAGAAGCAAATGTCGAGATCGAAAAGGATGCGTACTCATCCCGACAAGCACAATCCTAACAAGTTCTACCTTTATCATCATGACCACGATCATGATACTGAGGAGTGTATTCAGCTCCAGGATGAGATCGAGGAGCTCATCAGATGAGGTAGACTCGATCGATTCTTACGACGTCGGCTTGAAGGGTGGAAAGATCGGCCAAGGGCACTGCCACAGCCTGAACCACCAAGGGGAGAGGATCAGCAAGAAGATCGGCCGCTTTTCGGCATCATCAATACTATCTTGGGGGACTTTGACGTGAAGAGATCGATGGATCTGAGGGATCAGTGAAGAGACGGAGGACTGAGGAACCCATAACCTTCACTGAGGCAAATGCCTAAGGAGTCCAATTTCCGCATAATGACGTGGTTGTAATTTCTTTAAACATTGCGAATTATGATGTACGCCATATTTTGATAGATAATGGAAGCTCGATCGACGTATTATTTTATGATGCTTTTTCAAAAATGTCCTTATCAATAATCATTTGGGACTTATGAACTCTTCGTTGATAGGCTTCACTGACGATGTCGTACCAGTTAAGGGCATAATAACTTTGGCTGTGACTACAGGATAACGCCCGAAGCTAGCTAAGGCATAGATCAATTTTTTAGTCGTAAGAACTCCATCTGCCTATAACGCTATTCTCGATCGATCTGATCTAAATGTACTTTGGGCAATGGTATCAACTTATTATTTGAAGATGAAGTTTCTGATAAGTTATGGGATCGGAGAGGTCAGAAGAGATCAAGCTCTGGCAAGGCACTGCTACTCAATCACCCTGTATAAGAAAAAATAGTCTGACTCTTATCCTGTTGACGGATTGGATGTCCATGATGATCTTGCCAAAGAACGGAGCAAGCCCATAGAAGATCTTGTGATCGTCCTCCTAAGTGATGAAAATACGGAGCATATGGTATAAATTAGCTCCAATTTAAAAGATGAAGTTCGAGAGCAGCTCATCATCTTTTTATAGAGGAATGCAGACGTTTTCGCTTGGGTCCCATAAGATATGCCAGGAATTGATGCCGAGGTCATGGAACATAAGCTGATCGTTGATCCTAAGTATCGATCGATAAAAGAGAAGATGCGCAACCATGCCCTGGAGAGGGAAAAAGTGATCGCGGAAGTAGACAAGCTCCTCAAAGCTGGATTCATCCAAAAAGTTAACTATCCGACCTGGATCTCAAATGTGGTCCTCATCAAAAAGGCAAATAATAAGTAGAGGATGTATATAGACTTCAAAAGGCTGAACCAAGCCTGCCCAAAGGATAGCTACCCTCTTCTCAGGATTGATCAACTAGTATACGCAACCTCGGACCATGAGCTCCTCACCTTCATGGATGTCTTCTCTGGCTATAATCAAATACGGATGGCACTGGAGGATGAGGAGAAAACTATTTTTGTTACCGATCGTGGTCTTTACTGTTACAGGGTTATGCACTTTGGGCTCAAGAATGCAAGGGCAACATACCAGCACCTAGTTAATAAGATCTTCAAGGAGTAGATTGGCTATAATATGGAGGTGTATATGGATGATATGCTTGTCAAAAGTCGAGCTTCTATAAACCATCTTACCGATCTTGAAGAGACCTTCAACGTACTCAAAAAGCATAAGATGAAGCTCAACCCAACCAAGTATGCCTTTGGTGTGACCTCGGAGAAGTTTCTGGGATTTATGGTGTCAAAGCGTGGGATTAAAGCAAATTCAGAGAAAATCCAAGCTATTCGAAAGATGACTGCTCCAAGAATAATCAAAGAAGTTCAGCGTCTGACTAAAAAAGTGGCATCTCTAAATCACTTCGTCTCGAGATCGACCGAGCAATGCATGCCCTTCTTTCAAGTTCTCAAGCAACCAAAGAACTTCTGTTGGACGATGGAGTTCCAACGAATATTTGAGGAGCTCAAAAACTACCTTGACTCACCCCCACTGTTGGCAAAATCCGAACCTGAAAAAGAGTTGTTCTTATATCTAGTTATCTCTCCGACGGCCTTGGCAGCAGTCCTGGTCAAGGAGGAAGCGAAGATGTAGCGATCGATCTACTACATAAGTCGGGTCTTGAGGGATGCAGAGATCAGGTACTCTAAGCTGGAGAAATTGACCTACTCTCTTTTAATCATTGCCAGAAGACTCTAACCTTACTTTCAGGGGCACACCATAACAGTCCTTATGGATCAACCAATAAAAGTAGTTCTTCATCGAATAGATACTTCTGAAAGAATCGCAAAATGGACGATCGAGCTCATGGAGTTCAACATCAATTATCGATCCTGACCATCGATCAAAGCTTAGATATTGATAGATTTTGTAGTAGAATGTACCATTCTTGATGATGCCAAAATTGAACGGAATGAGGTCGATGTTCTGTTGTCGCAATCGAGCCTCCCCGAAGAGAGTGCCGATCTTTCTAAAGATTTTTAGGCCCTACACATGGATGGTTCGTCCAACTCTACGGAAGCAGGTGCTGAGTTAGTCTTAGTCAGCCCCGAGGGAATCATCATCGAGTATGCACTATGCTTCGAATTTTCTGCAACTAATAATAGGGCCGAATATAAAGTGCTGATCGTCGGGTTAAAAATAGTAAGAGAGTTAAAAGTAAATCGACTTCAAGTCTATAGTGATTCTCAATTAGTGGTTAGCCAAGTTGATGGCAACCATGAAGCACGAAAGAAAAGTATGATAAATACCTTGAGAAAGTAAAGCATTTGACTCCGACCTTTGACAGTTTTGGCATTCGATAGATTTCGAGGGCAGAAAATACAAGAGCTGACCTTCTCTCTAAATTGGCCACTTCGGCTCCGACCGAATTATTCAAAGAAGTATTTTTTGAAACTCTAAAATGCCCAAGCTTGAAGAAATCATAGGTCGTTATGCAGACCGAGCTTGAGCTGAGCTGGATTGACCCATTGGTTGCCTACCTTAAAGAGGAAGTTCTTCCTCGTGATCCGAAAGAAGCTCAAAAACTCAGAAATCTTCCACCACCTCACATCAGTAGCTCACCCACAGACAAATAGAGAAGTTGAAGCGACCAATCGAATCCTACTGTAAGACATCAAGATAAGGCTCGATAGAGCAGGGGGCCTGGGTGGACGAACTCTACCATGTTCTCTAGGTGTACCGAACTACTCAAAGACTGTCGATTGAAAAAACATCATTCGTCTTGGCCTTTAAAATGGAGGCAGTCATCTCAATCGAACTTAAGCTTCCATCAGCACGGATCGTGGCCTTCAACGAGCAGTATAACCCATAGGACCTCAGAGTTAACCTCGACCTGCTGGAAGAAAAAAGGGAGGAAGCCCAGGTTCGGATGGTAGCCTACAGACGAAGGGTGGCTTGATATTATAACTCCAGAGTCAGAAGTAAAATATTTAGAGTAGAGGACTTAGTACTTTGACGAGCCACCATCTCTCAGCCTCAGAGCTAGGAGAAGTTTACCCCAAATTCGAAAGGTCCATATGAAGTAGAGAAGATCGTCCGGCTCAAAACTTATCATCTGAAGGAACTTGGAGGAACAATGCTTCTATGACCTTGGAACTCAGAAAATCTGAGGATATACTATCAGTAATTTTTCTTCAATAAAATATCTTCATTTCAACATTATTTTTTCTTGGTGCAAGAACTATGTGATGACAGAAAAGAAACAACCAAAAGTGGCCATGTTAGAAATAGGAGGAGAACCTCGTCCTAACGAGAGCAAAGTCGAAGACCTCATTCATTTTAGATGAGATGGAGGGAGAGGCCCTGACAACGGCCCTTATGTGTTTCCACAGTCCGTTAAGAACAAGAGGAGAACCTCATCCTAACGTGAGCAAAGTCGAAAGCCTCATTCATTTTCCTTATGTGCCCCCATAATCCATTAGGAACAGAAGAAGAACCTCGTCCTAACGTGAGCAAAGTCGAAGGCCTCGTTCATTTTAGACGAGATGGGGGGAGTGGCTCTGACAATGGCCCTAATGTGTCCCGACAGTCTGTTAAGAATAGGAGGAGAACTTCATCCTAATATGAGCAAAGTCAAAGGTCTCGTTTATTTTAGACGAGATGGGGGAGAGGTCTTGACAACGGTCCTAATGTGCCCCCACAGTCCGTTAGGAATAGGAGGAGAACCTCGTCCTAACGTGAGCAAAGTTGAAGACTTCGTTAATTTTAGATGAGATAAGAGGAGAGGCTCCGACAATTATCCTATTGTGCCCAATAATGTCAACAGGAGATAAGATCTCCTTCAATCTCGACTAGAGACAAGATCTCCTCCGAGTTTTAATTTTAACTTCAATCTTGGTTGGAGACAAGATCTCCTCCGAGTTTCAACTTCAACTTCAACCTCAGCTAGAGATAGGATCTCCTCCGAGCTTCAACTTCAACGTCGATCTCAGTTGGAGACAAGATCTCTTCTGAGCTTCAACTTCAACTTAAACCTCAGTTGGAGACAAGATCTCCTCCGAGCTTCAACTTCAACGTCAACCTTGACTGAAGATAAGGTCTCCCCCGAGCTTCAACCCTAACGGGTATAGAGCCCAAAAAAGAACTTCGACAGTTATCTTTTTTATACTTTCTTCCTTTAAATTTCAAACTCAAGAGTGGGGGGACTATTGTTGGGGATAAATTTTGCTTCCGTTGAAGTTCAGCTTGATGCTTAGCCTAACACAATCGATAATCATGGAAGAGCTTCATTTGAGAATTCTTCCTCCAGTGATCGAGCCCCACCTGATCTTCTTCAGCGATCGAACTCATTTAGTAGCCAAACTCCTCCCGGTCGAATCCAACCAAACTTCTCAGTAGTCGATCCCCAGCCGAACTCTTCAATGGCCAAACTTCTTCCAAATTTTTCCTTCAATCGGACTCCTATGGAAGCCGAACTCCTTCCAAACTCCTCCTTCAGTCGAATTTCTATAGGAGCCGAACTCCTTCCGAACTTCTCCTTTGGCTGAACTTCTCCACCAATCGGACTCCTCCTGGACTTCTCCATCAGTCAAACTCCATCCGAATTCCTCCAGTGGATTACTTTTAGATTTTAACTAACATTCCTTTCAGATAATCTCCTCTAGCCGTGTTCTCTTTAGGAGTCCAAACTTTTCTAGAATTGATGTATGTCAAAGCTCTTCACCAACCAACACCTGCTTCCTCCAAACTTCGACTATTAAATCTCAACAAACGGCTACTTCATGATAATGGATACCACTCTCCATCACAAACTCCACGTAGCCCCGAGCGATCCACTATCGAACGGTCACATCACAACAACAGACACTTCTCTCCATAACAAACTCCATATGGCTCCGAGCGATCCACTATCGGACGGTTACGACAAGCTCCGTCTATAAAAAGAGATCCTCCAGATACGTTTTCTCTTAGCTCTCTTCTTCTTTCCAAAATTTTGCTAAATTCTTGCCTGAGCACTCCATTTTTGTTGGCCAGAAGAGCTGACTTGATCGTCGAAAAATCTTGTCGGAGCCACCACCATCGACTTTGGATGAAACTTTATTTTACAGATCACCGACTGCGACCTCTTTTTTTTTGACTCCAGCTCAATCTGGCATCAACCAGATTTTGCACCAATAGTGATATTCTTCCTCATCAAGCTATCCTTCCCTCTCCCTCCATCTGTGAGGCCTTCCTTCTTCCTAAATATATTTCTCCTCCAAAATATGGAGTTTCTCTCCCGATGGTCATGAACTACATTAACTAGTATACAATATATGATCAGTTGATACACACACAGTGAACTTGTTATACAATGACTCATACACACTTTGAAGCAAATCAATACATATTTTTTAGAATATTGTATTCATCAATATATAGTATATATTTACGTAATACACCCTCAATGGGCTTTTGATACATACTTTAAGCTTCTTTGATATATACCCATCAGGCAAATTGATATATGATATCCAAAATATTATATCTACTAGCATAGATTACATGTTCAGATGATACACACTCGATGGACTTTTGATGCATGTTTTGAACTTCTTAGGTACATATGCAACAACGATCTAATATATATCTCCAAGCAAGTCTATACATGTTTAGATAAATTGATATATAATTTTTAGAATATTATGTTCACTAGTATATAGTACACTCTAAGTGATATACACTTGATGGATTTGTGACATATATTTTAAGTTTTTTTTTTTTTTATATATATATCCTATAGCAATCTAATATATATTTGTTGCCCAAGGATGGCTACCCAAGAGGAGAGTGAATTGGATATTTCTAAAATTTAGCTTAAGATATGCGCAATTTAAACTAATCAAGGGCTTAAATAAAACAAGCTATATGATGTGCAGTGAATAAAAGTAATAGAGTAAAAGCATACAATCATAAATACACAAATTTTATAGTAGTTCAGTATCAAACTCAGTATCTACGTCCACTTTCCAAGTATACCCTTTGAAAATTTAACTATAATTCATAACTAGAATTACAGTTTGATTGTTTTCAGGCTTACAATCAAACCTAGTTGATTTTCTCTGGCTCACTAATCAAAATTGTACAAGATCATTTTTTGGGCTCACAATCAATCCAATTGATTTTTCCTGGATCATTAACCAAAACCTCATAAGTGATTATTTTTCTTCAGACTAACAATCAACCTCGATTGATTTTAACCTTGGCTCATCAATCAAACCAATACAATCATCCAATTCAAGGCTTGGACCAACCCAAGTTTCTCACCCCAAGAAACTTGAAATAAAATATAAAAATATAATTAAAAACAAACTCTATAAAACCTAAGTGAAGAAAATTTGGATTACTTTGCTTGTATGGTTGATTTCTTCTCCTTGAATGTTTGAGAGGTAGGTAAAGATCTTTAATGTCAATAGCCTTACTTTTTTCTATTTTGAGGATGATGAAAAAATAAAAGAATGTCTGAAAATTATTTCTTCTCTTCTTTTTTCAGCTCACTTTTTTTGGCTTTCTCAATGAATATACAATAAACTCTCCAAAAACTTGCTTTTCATGTTCCAAAGGTTTCCTTATATATTCTTAAAGTTTTTCATCACTTCTTCATATTTGAAAGGTCTTTAAAAAAACATCTAACCATTGGAGATGAGAAAATAGCCATTGAAACGTTCATGGGATGAAAAAGCTGCAGTTCTAAAAACTAGCCATTACAATTACTTGGTCGGCTTAGTTCCACTGGATCGGCTCAGTCCTCTGGATCTTGAAAATTTTACTTTTTATGCTTTGTATCCTTTACTTCCATTAAGACTAGGTTGGCTCAATCCCAGACTAGGTCGGCTCAGTTTACGTGCCATGCATACCAAAGACTATTTATGATTCATTCTTTTCTAATTTGATTTATAGGTTAGACTTGAATTCTTGACTTAATTTTATCCTCATTAAAATATCAAAAAATACTTAAAAAATTATGAGTACTTAAAATTTTGAAACTGCACATTCTCATAAATATCATTAGATTTTATAATTTATATTCAAAATTTTTTATTATCATCAAAATAAATTTTTAGATCAATAATATCTTCAAATAAATTGATACATAATTTTTAAAATATAATATTTATTAATTTATAATTTTATGATAGGATTCGTAAGGAAGGTTCAAAAGAGTAGGAAGAAATGTTTTAAATGGGAAGAAGATTATTGGGGATAAACCCCACTCCCGTTGAAGTCCAATCTAATGCTTAGCCTAATATAACTAGTGATCATGGAAGATCTTCGATCGAAAATTCTTCCTCCAGCGATCGAACTTCTTCCAGACTCCTCCAGCGGTCGAACCCCTTTTGAACTTCTTCAGCAGCCAAACTCCTCCAGTAGTCGAACTCCATCCGAACTTCTCCATCAGTCGGACTCCTTCTGAACTTCTCCATCAATCGAACTCCTCCTTCTGTCAAATTTTTTCATCAGTCGGACTCCTTTCGGACTTCTCCTTCGATCGAACTTCTCCATTAGTCAGACCTCATCTAGACTTTTTCTTCAACTAGACTCCTCCCAAACTTCTTCTTCGATCGGGCTTCTCCATCAGTTGAACTCCATTCGAATTTCTCTCCTTCAGTCGGATTTCTTTAGGAGCCGAACTTCTTCTGAACTTCTCTTTCAATCGAATTCCTCCAAGAGTCGAACTTCTTCTAGGCTTCTCCATCAGTCGAACTCCATCCAGATTCCTCTCTTTTAGTCGAATTCCTCCAGCAGCTGAACTTCTTTCGAACTTCTCATTCAGTCAAATTTCTTCAGGAGTCGAATCTCTTTCGGACTTCTCCTTCAATCGGATTCCTCTAGGAGCCGAACTTCTTTCGGACTTCTTCTTCTATCAAATTTCTCTAGGAGTTGAACTTCTTTCAGACTTCTTCTTCAGTCAAATTTCTCTAGGAGCCAAACTCCTTTTGAACTTCTCCTTCAGTCAAATTCCTCCACCAACCCAACTCCTTTCGGATCTCTCCTTCAGTCAGATTTCTTCAGAAGTCGAACTCATTTCAGATTTCTCCTTCAATCGAATTTCTCCATCAGTCAGACTCCTTCTGGGCTTCTTCATCAGTCAAACTTCATCCGAATTCCTTCAGTGAATTACTTGCAGATTTTAAGTAGTATTCCTTCTGGATGATCCCCTCTAGTCATATTCGCTTTAGGAGTTCAAACTCCTCTAAAATTGATATATGTCAAAGCTCTTCATTAACCATTGCCTGCTTCCTCCAAACTCCAACTATTAAATCCCAACAAATGACCACATCATGATAATGGACACCTCTCTTCGTAACAAACTTTATATGGCCTCGAGCGGCCCACTATTGGATTATTATGGCTGTCACTATCAGTCTATTATAGGTGGCACTACAGGTGGTGCCTCCCTCTATAACAAACTCCATGCGGCTCCGAGCAGCTCGCTATCAAACGGCTACGCCTGTTACTATCAGTCTGCTATAAGCTCTGTCTATAAAAAGAAACCCTCCAAATACATTTTCGCTAAGCTCTCTTCTTCTTTGTAAAAACTCTGCTGAATTCTTTTCTGAGTACTCCATTTCTATTGACCAAAAAAGCTGACTTGATCATCGAAGGATCCTACCAGAGCCACCACCATCGACTCCAGGTGGGACTTTATTTTGTAGGTCATCGATGACGACCTCTTCCTTTTCAACTCCAGCTCGATCCGGCATCGATCAGATTCTGCACCAACAGGATTGGTGCTAAAGGAAGGACCCTCTATTCCTAAGGTTCCTTTATTCTTAAAGGAGTGCTCAGCAGCGATCTCTCCTCTTCCTCTCTAGAGTTTTTTCTGAAAAAAATGCCTCATAGAAAAGCTTCGATCCGATGATCAACAGTCTTTGCAGTCAGATCCCATCCAGATCTATCCGCTCCTGCTTCAGCTTCGATAACTCAAGCTCCACTTGCATTCATGATGGATATGGAGCAGTTCAACCTGCTGGTCCAGCAGGTTTACGATCTCATGGAGGTGGTGCAAGCCATACATCAGTAGACTCTGACATCAATTCGATCGAAGCAGGCTTCTCTAGAGCCCCATGATCCAGTCTAAGAATGGCCGACTTAGGCTAGCCAGCCTGTGATCTCCAAAAAGAGAAAGCAGAGGGTGGAGAGCCTTTGCTCGGATCATGACTCGACCTAGGAGGAGCTTTGCATTCGTTCCATCAAAAAATCCTGAAGATCAATGATCATGAAGAACTCCTGGATCAAAGGCTCCTGAAAATGAGTCGATAAATCGAAGAACTCTATCATACTCCCTCTTCACACGGTAATAATATTTGTACTGATCCTCCTTTTTCTTAGAGGATTATGCAGGAACCAATCTCATCGAACTTTAAGCTCCCACAGTTTGAGAGTTATGATGGGACCATCGATCCAGTCGACCACCTAGAGGCCTTTCAGACAATGATGCTGCTCCATGGCGTGTCAAATGCCATTTTGTGCCGGACATTCTCGTCTACCCTTAAGAAAGCCACCAGAAACTAGTACTCCATACTTAAGTCGGGTACCATCTTTTTCTTCAATCAAATAAGCCATCAGTTTGTGGCTTACTTCGTCAGCAGCCGACGTTCACATCGAGGTTCGAATTCTTTGATGAATATCAAGTCGAAGAAGGAAAAATCTATTTGGACTTATGTCATCTAATTTAATGCTGCTGCATTAGAGGTTTAGAACTTGGATCAGTCTATTGCAATGGCCGCACTCAAGGACAACCTTTAGAAGAATGATTTATTATTCTCCCTAGAAAAGAAGTACCTCAAAAATTTTGCTGATCTACTAACTCGGGCTGAAGGATATGTCCGAACAGAAGAGACTTTCAAGTTGAAGGATGAGAAAGCCATAGGAGAGTGGCAGGTGGGTGAGTCTAATAAATCTATAGCTGATGAAGGATCGAATGAAGCTTGACCACGCTCACGGACTCTCCTAGAGTGCAAGTGAGCTCAAACTTTTCCTCGAGCTCGTTGTCAAAGGAGTCCCAATAGAAGGGCACGAAGAAGTCCTCCCCCTAAAAGGTTTCGCAACTATGTCCCTCTTAATACTCCAAAAATATAAGTATTGATGGAGATCAAGGAGTAACTATCGAGGTTTGAAAGGATGCATACTCATCCTGACAAGCGCAATCCCAGCAAATACCGTCTCTACCATCATGACCATGGCCATGATATTGAAGAATGAATTCAGCTCCAAGACGAGATCGAGAAGCACATCAGAAGAGACTGATTGGATCGATTCCTCAGATGCCGACCTGATGCAAGAGAAGATCGACCAAAGGCACTGTCGCAGCCAGAACCACCAAGAAGGAAAGAACAATAAGAAGATCGACCGTCTCTCAGCATCATCAATGCTATCTCTGAGGAACTTTGGCGAGAAGAGGCCAGCGGATCTGAGGGATCAGTGAAGAGATGGAGGTCTGAAGAACCCATAACCTTCACTGAGGTAGATGCACGGAGAGTACAGTTTCCGCATAATGATGTGGTTGTAATCTCTTTAAATATAGCAGACTATAATGTACGTTGCGTCCTAGTTGATAATAGAAGTTTGGCCGACGTCTTGTTTTATGATATTTTTTTCAAAATGTCGATATCCAATAGTCAGCTAGAACCAATAAACTCTCCACTAGTAGGCTTTGCTGGTGCTGCAGTACCAGTTGAAGGTGTAATGACTCTAGCTATGGCTGCAGGATAATATCCAAAATAATTCAGAGCATAGGTGGATTTCTTGGTAGTAAAGGCTTCCTCCACTTATAATGCAATTCTCGGATGACCTGGTCTAAATGCACTTTAGATGGTGGTGTCAACTTATTATTTGAAGATAAAGTTTTCGACAAGTTATGAGATCGGAGAGGTCAGGAAAGATCAAGTTCTGGCAAGGCACTGCTACTCAATTATCCTACAAAAGGAAGAACAATCCAATCCTTATCCTATTGATGGGCTAGATGTCTGCGATGATCTTACCGAAGAACGGGATGAGCCCATAGAAGATCTTATGATCGTCCCCTGAATGATGGAAATGCGGAGCATACGGTGTAAATTGGCTCCAATTTAGAAGATGAAGTTCGGGAGCAGCTCATCACCTTTTTATGGAGGAATGTTGACATCTTCGTCTGAGTTCCGACGGACATGCCTGGGATTGATGCTGAGGTTATAGAATATTGGCTGGCCATAGATCCTAAGCATCGATCAGTGAAAGAGAGAGTTCGAGGCCACACCCTAGAAAGGTAGAAGGCAATAGTAAAAGAAATCGACAAGCTTCTCAACATCAAATTTATCCGAGAAGTTAGCTATCCGACTTGGGGCTCTAACGTGGTCTTGGTCAAGAAGGTCAACGGCAAGTAGAGGATGTGCATCAACTTTAAGAAGCTGAATAAGGCTTGCCCAAAAGACAGCCATCCTTTGCCCAGAATCGATCAATTAGTGGATGCGACTTCAGGCTACGAGCTCCTTACATTCATGGATGCCTTCTCTGGCTACAACCAAATTCGGATGGCACTAGAGGACGAGGAGAAGACTGCTTTTATTACTAATCGTGGTCTTTACTATTATAGAGTCATGCCCTTCGGGCTTAAAAATACAGGCACGACTTATCAACGCTTGGTCATAAAATCTTCAAGGAGCAGATCGGCCACAATATGGAGGTTTACATCGATGACATGCTGGTCAAAAGTCGAAAGTCTGTCAACCATGTCGCCAACTTTGAAAAGACTTTTGATACGCTTAGAAAATATAAGATGAAGTTGAACTCAACTAAGTGCGCCTTTGGGATAGCCTCAAAAAAATTTTTGGAATTCATGATCTCGAGATGGAGGATCGAGGCCAATCCAAAAAAAATTTGAGCTATCCAAAAAATGATCGCTCCGAGGTCCATCGAGGAAGTCCAGCGTCTGATCAAAAAGATGGCATCTTTGAATCATTTTGTCTCGAGGTCGGTCAAATGCTGCATGCCCTTCTTCCAAATTCTCAGAAAATTGAAAGATTTTCACTGAACTCAGAAATGTCTAAAGACATTCAACGAGCTCAAGAACTACCTCGGCTCGCCTCCTGCTAGCCAAACCCAAACCCAAAGAGGAGCTATTTCTCTACCTCACGATCTTCCCTGCAGCGCTAGCGACGGTCTTGATCAAAGAAGAGGCGATAGTGTAGCGATTAGTCTATTACATAAGCTGGATCCTAAGGGATGCCGAGACTAGATATACAAAGTTGGAAAAATTGACTTATGCTCTTTTGATTGCAGCAAGAAGACTTCGGTCCTACTTCTAGGGACATGCTATAATGCTCCTTACTGATCAGCCGATTAGAGCAATCTTTCATCAAATGGATGCTTTCAGAAGAATTGCAAAATAGACCATTGAATTAACAGAGTTCGACATCAACTATCGACCTCGGCCAGCAATCAAGGCTCAGGCACTGGCTGACTTCATAGTTGAATGTAACATTCTAGATGAAGTCGAGCTTGAACAGAACGAGATCAGCACCCCATGGTTGCAACCAAGCCTCCCCAAAGAAATTGCCGACCTTTTCGAAGGTTTTTGGACCATGTACGTGGATGGTTCATCTAACTCTACTAGAGCAGGTGCGGGATTGATCTTAGTCAACCCCGAGGGAGTCATCGTCGAGTACGCACTATGCTTCAAATTTGCTGTAACTAATAATGGAGCTGAATATGAAGTGTTGATCACCGGATTAAAAATAGCAAGAGAGTTAAAAGTAGATCGACTTCAAGTTTATAGTGATTTTCAATTAGTAGTCGGTCAAGTTAGTGACATCTATGAAGCACGGAAGGAAAGTATGATGAAATATCTTGAGAAAATAAAGAATTTGACTCCGACCTTCGATAATTTTGGTATTCGATAAATTTCAAGGGTAGAAAATACAAGAGCCAACCTCCTCTCTAAATTGGCTACTTCAGTCCTACCGAACTATCCAAAGAAGTATTTTTTGAAACTCTAAAATGCCCAAGCTTAGAAAAATCACAGCTCATTATCCAGATAAGGCTCGAGCCGAACTGGATTGACCTGTTTGTTGCCTATCTCAAAGAGGAAGTTCTTTCTCATGATCCGAAAGAAGCTCGAAAACTCAGGAATCAAGTCTTTCGGTATATTTTATATGAGGGCAAGTTGTATAAAAGATCGTATTCGCTACCACTATTTAGATATCTCCGACCTTCAGAGACCGACTTCGCATTATGAAAAGTGTACGAGAAAATTTGTGGAAGTCATATAGGAGCCAGATTCCTGTCACAAAAACTACTTCGGCAAGGATACTATTGGCCGATCTTGTACCACAATTCTATGGAGTATGTCAAGAAATGTGACCACTGTCAGAGAAATGCAAACATGCAAAGACAGTTGATCTCCAAGCTTACTCTCTAAGTACACCTTGGCCATTTGCGTAGTGGGAAATGGATGTACTTGACCCTTTTCCAACGACATCTAGACAACAGAAGTTTCTCCTGATTGCAATTGACTACTTTACCAAATGGGTCGAAGCCAAACTACTAGCAAAAATTACTGAAGCTAAGGTACAGGACTTCATTTGAAAGTCAATCATCTGTCGGTTTGGTCTGTCCCGAACTCTCATAACAGATAATGGGCGACAGTTCGCTGGGATGAGGTTCGCTGAATTTTGCGAAGATCTAAATATCTTCCATCACTTTACGTCGGTAGCTCACCCACAGATAAATGGAGAAGCTGAGGTGACCAACCGAATCCTATTATAAGACATCAAGATAAGGCTCGATAGAGCAAAAAGAGCTTGGGTGGATGAACTCTACATATCCTCTGGATGTACCGAACTATTTAAAGACTATCGACTGAGGAAACACCATTCATCTTAGCCTTTGGAACGGAGGCAGTCATCCCAATCGAGCTTAAACTTCCATCAGCATGGGTCAGGGCCTTCAATGAGCAGTGTAACTCACAAGACCTCAGAGTCAACTTTGATCTACTGGAAGAAAAAAGAAAGAAAGTCTAGGTTCGGATGGCGGCCTACAGGCAAAGGATGGCCCGATACTATAACTCCAGCGTCAGAGGTGAGATGTTCAGAGTGGAAGACTTAGTGCTTCGGTGAGCCGCCATCTCTCAGCCTCAAAGCCAAGAGAAGTTTGCCCCAAATTGAGAAGGCCCGTATGAAATAGAGGAGATCGTCCGATCCGAAACTTATCGTTTGAAGGAGCTTGGAGGAACAATGCTCCCACGATCTTGAAATTTAGAAAATCTAAAAATATACTATCAGTAATTTTTCTTTAATAAAACTCCTCAATTTCAACATTATTATTTCTTGATGCAAAAATAATGTGATGATAGAAAAAAAGCAATAAAAAATGGTCATATTAGTAATAGAAGAAGAACCTCATCCTAATATGAGCAAGTCGAAGGCCTCGTTCATTTTAGACGAGATGAGGAAAGAGGCCCTGACAATGGCCCTTATGTACCCATACAGCCTGTTAGGAATAGGAGGAGAACCTTGTCCTAACGTGAGTAAAAGTCGAAGGCCTCGTTCATTTTAGATGAGATGAGGAAAGAGGCCCTGACAACGGCCCTTATGTGCCCCCTACAGCCCGTTAGGAATAGGAAGGAGAACCTCATCCTAATGTGAGCAAAGTCGAAGGACCTTATTCATTTTAAACGAGATGAGGGGAGAGGTCTTGACAACGGCCCTTATGTGCCCCTACAGTCCATTAGAAATAGGAGGAGAATCTCGTCCTAACATGAGCAAAGTCGAAGCCTCGTTTATTTTAGATGAGATGAGGGGAGAGGCCCTGACAATGGCCCTTATGTGCCCCTACAGCCCATTAGGAACAAGGAGGAGAACCTTATCCTAACGTGAGCAAAGTCGAAGGCCTCGTTCATTTTAGACGAGATGAGGGGAAGAGGCCCTGACAATAGGCCCTTATGTGCCCCTATAATCCATTAGGAACAAGAAGAGAACCTCATCCTAACGTGAGCAAAGTCGAAGGCCTCATTTATTTTAGATGAAATGAGAAGAGAGGCCCTAACAACGGCCCTTATGTGCCCCTACAGCCTGTTAGGAATAGAAGGAGAATCTCGTCCTAACATGAGTAAATGTTGGAACCTTATAGACTAAAGATGTGGAAAAGAAAGAAGCTCGGTGGAGAATTCTTACATGCATTTTTCCACGACAACCTGACTACGTCAAATACGAAAGGCAGAATCTTATCCTATTTTGCAAGAGAGGTCCTAGTTCGACGTCTACAATAAGCCTGACATCCACAACGAGCTCAGCGTTCGCAATAAGTAACAAGCACAAAAATCCAAAATCGGAGATCTCCTCCGAGCTTCAACTTCAACTGAAGATAGAATCTCCTTCAACCTCAGTCGGAGATAAGATCTCCTTCGAGTTTCCATTTCAATAGAAGATAAGATCTACTTCAACCTCGACTGGAGATAAGATCTCCCCCGAGCTTCAACCTCAATAGGAGATAAGATCTCCTTTCAACCTCGGTTGGAGATAAGATCTCTCCTGAGCTTCACCTTCAACAGAAGATAAGGATCTCCTTCAACCTCGACTGGAGATAAGATCTCTCCCAAGTTTTAACCTCAACAGAAGATAAGATCTCTTTCAACCTCGGCTGGAGATAAAATCCTTTTCGAGCTTCAACTTCAACAGAAGATAGTATCTCCTTAAACCTCGATCGAAGATAAGATCTCTCCCAAGTTTTGACTTTAACAGGAGATAAGATCTCCTTCAATCTCGATCGGAGATAAGACCTCTTCCGAGCTTCAACTTCATCAGGAGATAAGATCTCCTTCAACCTTAGCTGAAGATAAGATCTCCCCTGAGCCTCTCCTTCAATAGAAGATAGGATTTTCTTCAACCTCGGCTGGAGATAAGATCTCCTCCGAGCTTTAATCTCAATAGGAGATAAGATCTCGTTCAACCTCGGCTGGAGATAATCTTCCGTGAGCTTCAACTTCAATAGAGAGATAGTATCTCCTTCAACCTCGACTGGAGATAAGATCTCCCCCAAGCTTCGACTTCAATAGAAGATAAGATCTTCTTCCATCTCGATCGGAGATAAGATCTCCCCCGAGCTTCAACTTCATCAGGAGATAAGATCTTCTTCAACCTCGGCTGGAGATAAGATCTCCCTCGAGTCTCACCTTCAACAGAAGATAGGATCTCCTTCAATCTCGGTTGGAGATAAGATCTCCCTGAGCTTCGACTTCAACAGAAGATAAGATCTCCTTCAACCTCGGTCGAAGATAAGATCTCCTCCAAGCTTCAACTTCATCAGGAGATAAGATCTTCTTCAATCTCGACTGGAGATAAGATCTTCCTTGAGCCTCATCTTCAACAGAAGATAGGATCTCCTTCAACCTCGATCGAAAATAAGATCTTTCTTGAGCTTTAACCTCAACAGGAGATAAGATCTTCTTCAACCTCGGCTGGAGATAAGATTTTCTCCAAGCTTCAACTTCAACAGAAGATAAGATCTTCTTCAACTTCGACTGGAGATAAGATCTTTTTCGAGCTTCAACTTCAACAGAAGATAGTATCTCTTTCAACCTCAGTCGGAGATAAGATCTTTCCAGAGTTTCAACTTCAACAGAAGATAAGATCTCCTTCAATCTCGATCGGAGATAAGATCTCCTCCGAGCTCTAACTTCATCAGGAGATAATATCTCCTTCAACCTCGGTTAAAGATAAGATCTTCCCCAAGCTTCAACTTTAAGAGAAGATAGGATCTCTTTCAACCTCGGTTGGAGATAAAATCTCCTTCGAGCTTCAACATCGACAAAAGATAAGATCTTCTTCAACCTCAACAGGTGCAGAGCTCGAAAAAGAACTTCAGCAATCATCTTTTTTGTACTCCCTTCCTTCAAATTTCGAACTCGAGAGTAGGGAGACTATTGTTGGGGATAAATCTCGCTTCTATCGAAGTCCAGTTTGATGTTTAGCCTAATGTAACTGATAATCTTGGAAGAGCTTCGATTGAAAATTCTTCCTCCAATGGTCGAACTCCTTCCGGACTCCTCCAGCAGCCGAACTTCTCTAGTGGCTGAACTTCATTCGAACTTCTCGATCAGTCAGACTCCTTCTGGACTTCTCCATCAGTCAAACTCTTCCCAGACTTCTCCTCCGACTGAACTTTTTCATCAGTCGGACTCCTTCGAGACTTCTCCTTCGATCGAACTTCTCCATCAGTCAAATTTTATCCAAACTTTTTCTTCAACCGGACTCCTCCCAGACTTCTCCTTCGATCGAACTTCTCCATCAGTCGAACTCCATCCGAATTTTTCTTCTTCAATCGGATTCCTCCAGGAGCCAAACTCCTTCTGAGCTTCTCCATCAGTCGAACTTCATCCGGATTCCTCTCCTTCAGTCGGATTTCTTCAAGAGCCGAACTCCTTCCGGACCTCTCCTTCAGTCAAATTCCTCCAGGAGTCGAACTCCTTTCGGACCTCTCTTTCAGTTGGATTCCTCCAGTAGCCAAAATTCTTTCGGACCTCTCCTTCAGTCGGATTCCTCCAGGAGCCAAAATTCTTTCAGACTTCTTCTTTAATTAGATTTCTCCATCAGTCGGACTCCTTCTGGGCTTCTCCATCAGTCGAACTCCATCCGAATTCCTCCAGCGGATTACTTTCAGATTTCAAGTAGTATTCCTTCTAATGATCTCCTCTAGTCGTATTTTCTTTAGGAGTTCGAACTCTTCTAGAATTGATATATGTCAAAGCTCTTTATCAATCAACGCCTGCTTCCTCCGAACTTCGACTATTAAATTCCAACGAACGGCCACATCACGACAACGGACATCTCTTTCCATAATAAACTCCACGTGGTCCCGAGCGGCCCACTACCGAATGATTATGGCTGTCACTATCAGTCTGCTATAAACGGCGCTACAGACGGCCCCTCCCTCTGTAATAGACTCTATGCGGCTTCGAGCGGCCCGCTATTGGACGGCTACGGCTGTCACTATCAGTCTGCTACAAGCGGTGCTATAGACGGCACCTTCTTCCGTAATAGACTCCATGCGGTTCTAAGCAGTCTGCTATCGAATGACTATGGCTATCATTATCAGTCTGCTACAAGTTTCGTCTATAAAAAAGGACTCTCCAGATACGTTTTCGCTAAGTTCTCTTCTCTTTTTCAAAAATTTTGTTGAATTCTTTTCTGAGTACTTTATTTCTGTTGTTCAGAAGAGCTGACTTGATCGTTGAAAGATCTTATCGGAGCCACCATCATCAACTCCGGACGAGATTTTATTTTGCAGATCACCGGCGGCGATCTCTTCTTCTTTAATTCTAACTTGATTCGGCATCGATCGGATTCTGTACTAACAAAGATGTTATGGGTGATGGCTTAATGAGAGAGATTAGAGAGACACTAGTAGGATGACCTAATAAATAATTTATTTTTTAATGATTTTATAAAATTATAGAATGAACGAGCTAGATCGAAGAGACCTATCTATTTTGACTTTTAGTTTCTCGTTATACGCTAGGGTGCATGGTAAAAAGGCGGAGGATTTTTGTTCCAGAAAATCTACCATGCTCAGGATGAGTAGCCCCGAATGCAATGATCATGTCCTTTGATTTCCATGTCATAAATGCTTTTAGATAGATTTGTCCTCAAGTGATTCATTAGAATGCCCATCTCCTGGCAGGGGCATTATTGAAAGGCATCGGTGGACGGACGGTGACAAAAGAACAGGCCAACCACTTCGTGAAGTGATTAGGCTTGCGGAGGCCAAGAGTGGAGGCTACCCTTCTCAAAGTAACCACTTTACGAGGGACACCTACTTGCAAATCCACTTCTTAAAGTAGAGAGGCATCGTTGAACTGTACTTTTGGGTTTTAATAAGGCCTAAATTTGCCCAAGTTTTTTTTTTTCTTTATTTCTTCAAGAAAAGGTCTAATTGACGGTTGTTTTCCATTTGTATTCTCATCGGAAATGATAACAGATACGTATCATAACAACTAGATGTGATGATATCGGTAGAGTAGCCTAATATAAATGAAAACCGTAGAAATGGATGCTCTTTTGTTCCAGTTTCCCTTCTCCCTCTTTTCTTATTTTATTTTTTTATCTTCTTTAAATTTATCTTTTGTACCTATTTCATATTTTCCCCAGCTAGTGACATCGTTATGGGATTCCTTTTCTTCTTTATTCCGCGTAATGTACGAAATAGGGCAATCACAGCTCTCCATCCACAAGCTGTGTCTGGCCTAAAAACCTCCGCTCCGTGGTGGCTGTATCCAGTCTCGAAACCACAATGATTTCATTTTTAAATTCCTGTTCTCAAAATAAGGCATCTGATGGGACTTTTTCTCCCACTTTCCCTTCCAATGGGATCCACGGATCTTCCATGCAATCGTACCAAAGAGGCAAGAAAGTTTGGAATATATTAAGCACCAAATTCCAGAGCAAAACTATTTATTAACGAACCAGCACACATTGCGATGCCGCTACAGTATTTTCCAGCCCGAGGCTTGACCATCTCCTGCTGAACTCTGGCTACAATATTTACAATATTTTCATGTCAGATTCTTCACTAACTTTGAAATTTTGCCTCTCCTTAGACGGATCGATAATATATTCCAATCAACTTTTGCGTAACTAAAGAAACTTTTTTTTTTTTTTTTTTTTTTTTTTTTTGTACTTTACATTGAAGATTAGTAATGGGATATCATCTCGAAAGATAAACTCCACTCAAGCTATCATATGGAATACTAAATTTGAAACAAAAATATAAAACTTACCATGCAATGGCATGACACATAAAATGATGCTGGCAAAGTCTAAGCGAAATTCTTCTTGTACTTGGGAGTGGGTGACTGGCTGGAAGGATCTGCTCGTCCTTTCATGAGACATCTAACCCGCTTATGGACGCAGATCCTGGAACGTTTTTACGCTTAAGTCTTTTCGTTCGATGTCCTGCTGTTGCAATGGTTCAGAGAAAACCATTATTTTTCCTTCTGGAGAGAAGGCATATTAATCTTGGGTTTCTCTCAGGATAAGCTCAAATTGCTATAAATCCCTCGCGTCTTCCGATGGTGCAGTAGAGGGTGTGATTAGGGCTGTCAAATGACCAAGTAGCTCGAGTAAAACATGAATCAACCTCAGTTTGAGCTGAACAAATCGAGCATGGACTAACAATAAAGGCTCAAAATTAATTTCGAGCCAAGTAAAAAATGACTGAGCTCGATCTTGTCCTTCTGGTAAGTCTCAGTTATATATATATATATATATATTTGTATTTATATGTTGTATATTAATAGACAATAAATTATTGGATCAAGGCTTCAATCGATGCCAATTTATTTATTTGAATGAGTTAAATGTTGATTTAGACTTGAACTGACATTATAATCAAACTCAAATGAAGCTATAATTTAAGCATTAAGTGAATTTGATTCATGCTTGAATTGATTTCAGCTCAATATGAGATTATAAAACCAAGCTCAAATTTTTTTTTAAAAAAAACTATAATTCAGCACATATTTGGCATGATCATAAACTGAGCTTGAAAATGTTGATACAATGATATCATGCTTGACTCTAGATTTTAGAGGCATAGCTTACATTAGATTTTGAGTTTGTACATGACCTAATTCAAGCTTTATGTCCATAGGTAGCATAATGACTTAATCTAAATGATAACAAATTTTACATACAAAAATTTGTTTTGAGCCCATAAAAGTTTTACTAGTTCAAAGAAAGTTTGTGGACTTAACGTAAGCTTGTAATATTTTTTATAAAACATATAGCTAATTTTAGGCAGTAAAACTCAAAATGTCTTAAATTATTTAAGGGCTCAACATATGCCGCACGTTAATTTTAAGTCCATAAAATTTGTCCAAGCTCGTAATTAAAAAAAAATAAATTTTTGGTGTAAATGACAAAATGGATAACTTAATTTTAGTGGAGAAGAAATCAGCATTTAAAATGAAAGAGTTAGCTGGAGTGATAAATCTGCCAACTTTTTTTTTTTTTCTAAAATTTTATCAGAAAGTAAATGAAACTTGGACAAGTGTTACGACAATTAGACACTATGAGTCATGCTTTACGTAATCTTCCCTAATTGATGACTAACTTTGGCAAACCTGTTTTTTATTGATCCACAGCTATATTTCTCAGCCGCCTAATGATCTAGAAAGTATCCAACAAGGATTACAACAATCCTGGCGCAATTAGAGAATGATTACAAAATCTCCATGTAAAGATAAGATCAAGTCTTTCTGACTCCATTAGTTCAAAAAATCCCATGGACTTTTCATCGCCCCACTTTTCTCCCTCCCAATTATGAATTCCACTGTCAGGTCCATCAGGGGTCCACCACGAGGAACACGGCCACATCCAAATTCTTGTCAAAGCCCCATTTGTCCAAGAACCTTGGATCAAACGATAGTCCTTTCATCCATCAAACAAGACCAAGGGTTGTGATTATTTTACTTGTTTTGGGTAGTGGGAACGGTGTATGGTAGTGGAGAACGCCCCAACTCCGTGCGACTTTTAATGCCAAATTCATGTGAGAAGCTTGCCTTCTTTTCTTTGTTTCCGGAATCCGTTCTCATATTGGGAGAGAATGTCAAAGTTCAGATCTGTCGTTTTCCCATCCCAAGGCTACACTTGTCTGTCCGGTGGTGGCAGCCATCTACCAAACCTGGCTTCATTAAATAAATTTCCTTTAGTTCTTTGAGGCTGGGAGCCTTGGGCCAGAACCATGGTTTGAAATGAACGCCGTTATCAAATTATTTTAAAAAAATTCCTTTTTTTTTTGGTAAAAAAAGCTCCATTTAGTGTTACAATGGTTAGCCATGAATTTGTTCCGAGAAAAAAAAAGCATAATCGGATTTGGGTTTGTATCTTTTAGCCGAAAAAATAATTGATAATTGATCTTCTGTCACGTTGTTGCCTTTTAGATCACTTTTTATATGGATTTAGAAGTATTCCGAATCTTTTATTTATCAGCTTGTATGGTCGTCTGATAGATTCACAAATTTTTTTCATATAAAAAATATATATAATATTAATTATAAATTATAATAATAATAAAATATATTATTATATATATATTGTCATTTGTAAATTAGATATTATCCGGTGTTATAGCAAGAGTAATGTATTTTAGTGCATATATTAGTTATTTATTTTATTAAAATATCATCATTAAGAATCAGATCTATACTTATAATAGTATTACTAAATAATACCACTATAATATTATTATTTTTGTACTATAATATTAATTAGTACTATTGGCTCCTAACTTGTTTTAACAATTTTTAACTTGTTTCTATAATAAATAAGATTTTTAGTCCAATTTATGTAAATAATTTTAAGAAACTTTTGTTTGGCCAAGATCTTAATAGCTACCGTTTTCTCATCTATAATATGTTAAAATTAGATTTTAATAGTTTGTATTATTACTATTATAGCCATTATAAACAAAAATTATAAAAGTAACAGTGTAAAATAATGGAGGTATTCAATCATGTACTATGCAAAGAATTAAATAATACAATCTAAATTAATATGAATGCTTAAACTTTGAAAAGTTTGTTTGATGAACAGTGATATAGTCAAAATAGGACAATTATTTTTGTCAGATAACAACCAAGATAACAGGATAACGGCAACATAAGATGACCCATTTATGTCCCCTAGTGTTAGGGTAACGGGCTTCCCAAATCCTTCTCTAACGGCCGTTAGGGAGATTAGAGATTCGAATTTTGAAACAACCAAGATTTTGTTGTGATGGACAGCTCAGACCTGGAAAAAGAACCGCCTGCAGCAGTCCTCGAGAAGGGTATCCTTGTAATTTTATACGAAAGGAGGGTGAAAAATACATTGCTTCGCCTTTTTTTTCTTTTTTTTTTTTTTGGCCTTTTCATTGAAAAAGCTGATAAAAGCAAAAGCTGCAGTGTTAGTGAAAAAAATTCGATTTCGACATGTCATCTATAAAGTTTGGACCAGAAAAATACTTAAAAATAGAATCTCGATGAAAAAGACATTTTTAAGTGCATTCGGTCCCAAAAAGAATACCACAGAGTTGCATATAATCACAACTTTACCGCTGCACTGAAAGTACTGCCAAAGATTTGTCGACTCCATATATATATATATATATATATATATATATATATAGTTATTTATTTAGATAAAAAATTTTGAAAGTCCATTTGAGACGGCCAACATCATCTGATCATTGTGCAGGAATCCACTAATATATTTTTTTATTTTTTTAAAACATCTTCTAATTTCTTTTTTCTTTTTTAATAGCTACATAATTATAACTTTACTATTTTATTTCATTTTCCATCCAAAAATTATAAAAAAATACTTCATTGATATACATATATACATACATATATATATATATATATACATACATATGTATGTATGTATATATATATATATGTGTATGTATATATATATATGTATACATATATACATACATACATATATATGTATGTATATATGTATGTATATATATATATACATATATATATATACATACATATGTATGTATGTATGTATGTATGTGTGTATATATATATATAGTACAAGCAGATTCTTACATCGATGCAGCATCTCAAAAAAAATAAATAAATAAAAAAAAAAGACGAATCTGCTCTTAACCTTTCAATCATACGGTTACCTGGACCTCATGGGGCAAATCATATTTAATTTTTTTATATTTTAATATATGCTCTAATTCTTTTAAAAAAATAATTATATAATTATAATTTGCTCTTGTATTAAATAAATTATTAAATGAAATTGCTTTCATACCCCAATTTCCGATCAAACGGTGGACAGCACCCAGTCGTGATCCACCCATATAATTTTTTTTTTTTTTTTTTTTGAAATACTCTCCAAAGTTTTTCTTTTCTAATAGCTATATGTGAGTACAATTTTGACTCCAAAGTAAAGAAAAACAGAAGAAAAAGAGCTTCCATGGCCTATTTTGTAATCAGACGGTGGACAGGATCTGATTGTCATGTAGCGATCCACCCACTTTATTTTTTATTTTATTTTTTTAAAATACTCTCCATTTTATTTTTAATAAATATAGTACACACACCTCTCTCACTCTCTCCCCCCCCCCCCCCCCCCCCCCCCCATTTTTGGCCTTTTCTGCTGCAACCTTGACCGCTTTCTTCTCTCCTCTCTGGCCTTCTTCCGCTGTATGGAGAAATATAGAGATAAAGGTGCCTGCTTTACCTTCTTCTTTGCTTGTTCTGGGTACATGGAATCGATTCCTCTTCTCCATGGCTTTTCTCTCCTCCTCCTCTCCCTTCTCCTTCTCGGCCCCAGGGCTGTTCAGGGGAACGCGGAGCTGAGAGCCCTTATGGAGGTCAAGGCAGCGCTGGACCCGGTGGGGAGGATTCTAGCCTCGTGGACGAGCGAGGGGGACCCTTGCCGAGGGGACTTCGAAGGGGTGGCGTGCAACGAGCACGGCAAAGTGGCCAACATCTCGCTTCAGGGGAAGGGCCTCTCGGGGTCCATCTCGTCGGCTGTGGCCGAGCTCCGGTGCCTCTCGGGTTTGTACCTCCACTATAATGCTCTCAGAGGGGAGATACCGGGAGAAATCTCCAACCTCACCGAGCTCTCTGAACTCTACCTCAACGTTAACAACCTCTCCGGCCGCATTCCGGTGGAGCTCAGGAAAATGGAGAGCCTGCAAGGTGAGTTTGGCCTCAGGGAAGGGTAGTGAGGACTAGAAGTGAGTATAGATCTTGGGTTTTGGTGCATTTCCCCATCTGGGTTTTTTGTTCTTATGGTGTCTTTTGGGGGAATGAGTGATTTAAACGGACAAAAGTTTCGATTTTGCTAACAGATTATGGTTTATTTGACGATTTCCTAGCTGGATTTTTGGACTTTCTGTGTTCCTCTATACATTCTGCTTTACTGTTGAGCTGTGGGTTTTTCCCTTCCCTGCCTCTTTTTTTTTTTTTTAAATAAATTTTTGCAACTCTTCTGTAACTTTATGGTTAAAGGTAGAGAAAAAATAGATTTTGATGGTGCGTGGGGGTTTTCCTTGCAATTTTTTCTACCTGGGTTAACTCTTTTGTTTGATATTAGCCTTTCACAGATAGTTGATCGGCTAAAACTAATAAAGCTTTGTTTTTGACTTTAGGTTTTGGAGCTCTGCTATAAGTTTCTATTTAGAGTTAGGGAAAAATAGAGAAAAAGCTCTTCCTTTGTCTCTCATTTGCCTTTTTTTTAAGAGTTGGAGAGGAAAGAACAAAAAAAAAAAGCTCTTCCTTTAGAGTTTGATTAAAAAAGAAAAAGCTCTTCCTTTAGAGTTGATTAAAAAGAAAAAGCTCTTCCTTTAGAGTTAGATTAAAAAAAAAAAAAAAAAAAAAGCTCTTTCTTTAGAGTTTGAGAAAACTTGATAACGCGTTTGGGCTTTCTTCTTCTTCTTCTTTTTTGTTTGATCTGAGTTTACAGTCTTGCTTTTAGTTTCCCAGATTTTTGATCGGCTAAGTTGATAAAACTTTGTTCTCTTGTTATTTTAGCCTATTCTTATTCTAATTTGTACCTTGCTTTCCTTATCTATTTGTAGTGTTGCAGCTGTGCTATAACCAGCTGACAGGAGGTATACCCCCCCAGCTAGGTCTTTTGAAGAAGCTCACTGTTCTTGCCTTACAGTGCAATCACTTAACCGGAGCTATTCCGGCCACTTTAGGAGATTTAACACAGTTGACGAGGTTGGATTTGAGCTTCAATCATCTCTTTGGTTCAATCCCTGTGAAGCTAGCTCAGGTTCCTCAGCTGGTAGTATTCGATGTCCGGAATAACTCCCTCTCCGGCAGTGTCCCCTCCGGTAACTCTCACTTGCTCTATTCTGTTCTAAAATTTGATTCTTTTCTGTTGCCTTGTTGAGTTCTTACTGAGCTGAGACAAACTGTTTGATCTGGATGATCAGATTTAAAGAGACTGAATGGAGGATTCCAGTATGGGAACAACACTGATCTATGTGGAGTTGGATTCACTTCCCTCAACGTTTGCTCTCCAGATGATGTCCTGAATCCTAGGAAACCTGAACCCGTTGGACAGGATATCCCCCAATCGGCTAACATTACCGCACATTGCAATGGTTCCCACTGCTCCAAATCTTCAAAATCCTCTGCAGTGAAAGTTGTTATCGGAATAGTTGCTTTGGCATTTGGAGGGTTGGTTATTAGTTTATTGGCCTTTGCACTATATCGCCGCCGCCGGAAGCAAAAGATTGGTAGTGCGCTAGAGGTTTCGGATAGCCGGTTAAGCACCGACCAGCCCAAGGATTTCTATCGAAAGAGTGTCTCCCCACTTATCAGCCTCGAGTACTCCAATGGATGGGATTCTTTGGTTGATGGGCGAGGCGGTGTTGGGTTCTCGCAGGAGGTTTCTCAGAGCTTTCGATTCAATCTTGAGGAGGTGGAGTGTGCGACTCAGTACTTTTCGGATGTTAACTTGCTGGGGAAGAGCAACTTTGCTGCAACTTATAAGGGCCTCTTGCGAGATGGGACCGTGGTTGCCGTTAAGAGCATCAACAAGACGAGCTGTAAAACCGAGGAGGCTGACTTCTTGAAGGGGCTGAAGATATTGACTTTGTTGAGGCATGTGAATCTTGTTGGATTGAGGGGCTTTTGCTGTTCTAGAGGCAGGGGGGAGTGCTTCCTTGTCTATGATTTTGTTACCAATGGGAGCTTATCACAGTATCTGGATATGAAGGATAATGTGAGTGGCAGGGTTCTAGACTGGCCTACAAGAGTATCCATCATCCAAGGCATTGCTAGAGGTACAAAAGTTTGAACTCGTTGTTTCTTAATTCTTGCTTATCATGTTTCAATGCATGACTTGATGTGGCCCATGATGCCTGTTTTCAATTTTCTCATTGTTCATTAAAAAATTATGGATGCCTTTTCTGACGAATAATTATACATTGGAAATTTGTTTGCTTAAGCTTCTCGTTGATGGGGAAAAAAATGCATGAAATGAGTTGGGCCCCGGTTATTGTTGGTTTTAGTTATGCCTTTATTTTACTTATTTAGTTCAAGTGATTCTTTAGAATCTATCCCTATGAGAAAAGACTCCGAACCTAACTGAACTTGATTTGGTTGCTTCATCTGCTACTTATCCAGGTATTGAGTATTTACACAGCGATCGGTCAAACAAGCCTGCTCTGGTCCACCAAAACATATCGGCGGAGAAGGTCCTCATCGATCAAAATTTCGCTCCTCGACTCTCTGGTTCTGGTCTTCACAAACTCTTGGCTGACGATGTCGTCTTCTCGACCCTCAAAGCCAGTGCTGCCATGGGTTACTTGGCCCCCGAATATACCACCGTTGGCCGATTCACAGAAAAGAGTGATGTCTATGCCTTTGGAGTCCTCGTATTCCAAATCCTTACAGGGAAGAGCAATGTCTCCCACCTGCGGCTGAATTCGGAGTCTGCCAAGCTTGAAAACCTCATCGATGAGAATCTCAATGGGAACTTCTCCAAACCTGAGGCAGCAAAGCTAGCAGGGATTGCCTTGGTTTGCACAAGCGAGACTCCAAGCCAGAGGCCTACGATGGAGGCGGTGCTTCAAGAACTAAGCATCGGTTACTGATCCCGGTCGGGATGGTGGTGGTTGTCATCCTCTTATACTCAGATTCCTTGTCTGAGGGATTCCAATGCAACATGTTAGGAGGATTTGATCCTGTCGCTAACCACTTATCTTGAAGCGCATCGTGTCCTCTTGAATTAAAGGACCTTTGAGTTATGCAATGTATGTTTCTCTATTCCTAAACAATTGTCCTTCGAGCTAGAATCTCTCCAGAGAAGATGAAGGCAGATCTTTGTAGCTCTAGTTACTTTTTCTGTTTCTAAATCCTAGTTTAGCACTCACCGCACAACTTCTTTGTGTTGTCTTTTCCTAAATCCTAGTCTAGCAGTTACCGTACAAGTTCCGTGCCCATATGTGAGAGGCCAAGCAACATGTGACTCCAGGCTGATTTTGTCCTGTGGTATTCTCATGTTCTCTGTGTCCATGTGAAAGTGCCGAGATGGAGATGAGGCAAAATCAATTTGTGTCTCTACCTTAGCCGAGGATAAGAGCGGTAGGGATGGCACTAGCCCAGGTACTGTAGAGCGTGAATGGTGCTAGCTGTTGCAGAGTGCTGGTATGGTCCTGCAGATGTTTAATGTACACTGGACGATTGTTTGCATGCTTCCGGACGGACATGAGCTCCGAACTGCCGGACGGCGTATACACTGCTCCCTGGTGGTTTAATGGTGTGAGACCTCGGCCTGGTGGAAAGGTTTAAAGATCCTTGATGGCTCCATTATGGATGCTTGCTTAGATGGAAGCAGAAATGCTAAACGAGTTTAGGGGCCTGCTTGCATCTTGAAGGAATTGAAAGGTTTTGATTAATGAAATTTTCTTGGCAGGAGATCTGCTGCTGATGTAGAACCTCTGATGTAGAACCTCGTTTTGAGAACGTTAGCACCAAGTGGAATGGACCCATAATTGAGGAACGTTAGCACCAAGTGGAATGGACCCATAATTGTGGGACAAATACTATATGCAATGTAACATGCTAACATGGTTCCGGCATCGATTTTGCAGGAATACCCTATCCAAAGTTTCTACGGACCAAGATTACTCTCTCGACTTTAGACTCTGCATATATAATGTCTTTTTTTGCGGGCTCGAGTATTTTTGTTGATTTTAATGCATGTGACAATTAGCTTGCGAAGCCCAGTACTCTGATGGGTCGCATCACCTCAGAGTCCCTAATGCACGTATGGTTCCATGCAGCCTCAATGGAGTTGGCTTAATGTGACTTTACATGTGTAAATTGATGGTTGGCTTCTATATAATCAATTTGAGTATAATTTTGTTGCTTTCCGCGGGGGCCTTTGTTATGATTCAACATTTTACATCATTTTATAGGATTCTTGTTGGTTCAAGCTTCCTTTTAACCGTATCCATCCATTCTTTTCATAAATACAGGCTCTCTTTTCATTTTATTTTATGTTATTTCTCTTTAATCTTTTGTTGTAAAAAACAGACCTTATTAAGCTGTTTATATATATATAGTTGTGGATCACCGTATAATTCATCAAATCCAAACTCATCAAAAGCAAGACATATTAGGTACCGGTCTGTTCTGCCCTACTCAATATAAACTCTACGAACAGTTTATTTAATCTTATGCATCAACTTTGCACTAGCTTAATAAAGTCCGAGCCAGAGGATGTGACTCCAGCGAGCCCTCCGACACTCAAATCAGTAGAGAACGAGGAAGTAATAATAGGTTCTCTGAGAGGGATTTCTTGCCTTATCTGGATCCTCGGGGCTTAGAATATTTGTAGGAGCGTCCCGTGGACGTTGCACCATTACACTAATCTTGGATCGTTAATCACGTCATTCCGAAATTAAGGCCGTTCTCTCCGGATGGGAAGGCGGTTACTGGCATGATCAAAATACTTTATCAGTTTCCACGAGTTTAAAAAGAGTGGAAAATAGTCTGATTGTGATTGAATTACAGCTAGATTACTGCTCATCTTTGAAAGGAGCCGTTGGGAGCGCTGAAGGCCTATTCGTCCATGGTGATTTAAAAGGTCATGAGCGTCATTGTAAAATTGACTCGACAGTACACTTCGGCTCGTTCTCCGGGTCAGAGAGGATATAAGGGATTTTCATACCTTGGAATGTTAATGTCTTTGTATTGATCTGAGGTGATTTGGGCATTGATCAGGCCGATCCGAGGCATTTATGTAACAACCATAACAAAGCTTGCGATGCCTTGGGATTTTCTTTTTTTTCAGGAAAAAAAAGGTCTTGTCATGGTATAAATGCAAGAATATCTTATGGAGTTCTGATCACAAGCTTATAACTTGATAATTTAGCTATATACATCTCATTTTTGTACATGTTCAGTCCCTATGCTAGGAGTTTTTGCATATGTTTTGTGTACACGGTAAAAGGCCTTTAGGATTAAGACACCTACACCTAAGGTG
>QRFJ01007536.1:0-41453 GCA_006176705.1 Cocos nucifera
GCCCTCAAGCCAATCGTCTCCTTCAAGCCGGCGTCTGAAGAAATCGATCAGCCGCCTCTCCTGATAGCTCTCGATCTCGTCTTAGAGCTGAATGCATTCTTCAGATCGTGGTCGTCGGTCATGATGGTAGAGACAGTATTTACTAGGATTGTGCTTGCCGGATAAGGCGCATCTTTCAGACCTCTAGTAGTTGCTCCTTAATCTCCATTCAACACTTGCATTTTGAAGCATTGAGGAAGGCAAGTTGTAAAACCTTCTGCAGGAGAACTTCTTTGCGCCCCTCCGTCGGGGCTTCTTTGACGATGAGCGTCGAGAAGAAGTTTTGACTCAGTTTCCGCTTCGAGGAGAGTCCATGAGTACGCCGAACTTCATCGATTCTCCTATCCAGCCACAAGTTACTAGACTCGCCCGCCTGCCACTCTCCTTCAGCTTCCTCATCTTTCAATTTGAAGGCTTCTTTCGCTCGGGCATATCCTTCAGCCCGAGCTAGCATATCAGCAAAGTCCCTAGGATACTTCTTCTTTAGAGAGAGCAGCAAATTATTCTTCAAGGCCCACCTTGAGTGCGGCCTTTGCAACAGACTGATCCAGGTTCTGGACCTCCAATGCAGCAGCATTAAATCGGATGACATAAGCTCGAATAGATTTTTTCTCCTTCTGCTTGATATTCATCAGGGAATTCGAACCTCGGTGTGGACGTCGGCTGCTGACGAAGTGAGCCACAAACTGATGGCTCATCTAATCGAAGAAGAAGATCGTACCTGGCTCAACATCGAGTACCAATTTCTTGCCGCTTTCTTCAGGTAGACAAAAAGCTCGGCATAAGATGCTCTGGTGCGCCATTGAAGCAGCATCATGGTCCGGAAGCCTCTAGATGATCAACCGGATCAGAGGTTCCGTCATAACTTTCAAATTAGGGGAGCTTGAAGTTCGCGGAATGGGCTCTTGTTATAAATTGGAGAGAGAAAGGAGAATTGGTGCAGATGTCATCATGGCAAGCCAGGAGACCGTGTGAGTCCTCATCCATCGCATTCATCTCTCAGTTCTGATCGAGGACGTCATCTCGATCGAGATTCTTGAAGACTTCACTGTAGATGAAAAAGACTCTTCCGAAGAAAGAATCATGATCGAATAAGATCTCTGCTCTCTATTTTCTCCTTCCTAGGGCGACGGGTATGCTAGCCCAAGTGTCTCCTTGAGATGGTTCTGACATCCCGGATGGTGGGTTTTCTAATGGAACCGCACTGGGGGCTGCCGCATGCCTGCCACCCATTTTGGTGAGAGCCCTGAACCGCTGCATCAGTAGATTAAAGTCCGGATCTACCGTAGCCTCGGTAGGGTGGAGGTTGAAGCACCGTAATGGAGCAGAAACAAATGGATTCTGGCGCAAATCTAGCGCAAAAGTGTAGATCTCCGAGCAGTCATTCTTCTTTGGAGGCATTTCTTGAGATTAAGAGGAAGAAGATAGATGAACCTTGAAGAAGAAGATCAAGGATCAACTGAGTACTCCTTAAGAAAAGGGTACCTTAAAAAAGAGGCCCTTCCTCTAGCGTCAATCCTGTTGGTGCAGGAATCTAGTCGATCTGGATCGAGCTAGATTGAAGAAAGAAGAGGTCACCATCGATGATCTGCAAAATAAAGTCCCACCCAGAGTCGGTGGTGGTGGCTCCAGTAGAAACCTCCGACGATCAAGTCAGCTCTTTTGGCCAACAGGAATGGAGTGCTCAGAAAAAAGTCAGCAGAGTTTTGAAAAGGAGAAGAGACTTGGAGAAAATGTATCTAAAGGATCCCTTTTTATAGACGGAGCCTGTAGCGGACTGATAGTGATAGCCATAGTCATCCTGGTAGTGGACCGCATGAAATTTACTATGGAAAGAGGGGTGTTGCGTCGCAGACTGATAGTGACGGCCATAACCATCCGGTAGTGGGCCACTTGGGGCTGCATGGGGTTTTTTAAGGAGAGAGAGATATCGCCTGTCTTGATGTGCCCGTTCGTCGAAATTTAATAGTAGAAGTTCGGAGAAAGCAAGCATTGGTTGATGAAGAACTTTGATATATATCAATTTTAGAGGAGTTTGGACTCCTAAAGGGAATACGGTTAGAGGAGATCATCTGGGAAGAATGCTAATTGAAATCTAGAAATAATCCGCTGGAGGAATCCGACTGAAGGAGAAGTCTGAAAGAAATTTGGCTCTTGAAGGAATTCGACTGAAGAAGAAGTCCAGAAGAAGTTTGGCTCTTGAAGGAATTCGAAAGAAGTTCGGCCGTTGAAAAAAATCTGAAAGGAGTTCGACCGCTGGAGAAGTTCAACTGCTAAAAAAATTTGATTGATGTTCGGCCATTGGAGAAAGAATTTTCGATCGAAGCTCTTTCATAATTATCAGTTGCATTAAGCTAAGCATCAGACTGAACTTTGATGAAAATAAAATTTATTCTCTTTGCTGCTCGTGATATTTGATAAGATAATTATATTTTTTTAAGAAAAAAAATTATAATTATCTAGATCCGAATACTTAAGGATTCATCAGTCAAAACCCGAATCTAGAGCGGTACGACCAATGTTTGTATTCTAACGTGCACCGACCGTATGAACCACCGATATGATTAGACTGATGCGACCTAATTTTCTTTTTTGATCAGCGTGGAAGCAAACCAGCTGTGCCCGTTTCATCTCCTCAATGAAATGTGAGGTGGCCTCCGAGCATCTTTCTCGGGATGATGCTAATCTTCTATCATTGCAGGCATCTTCCTATAAATCAAGTGATGATGCTTCCTCCTTGGTTTTCTAAAAATGATTATATTTATATCCATTTTATATAAATTTTATCATCTAATCAAAAATAAATAAATCATTCAAATTAACCAAAAAAAAAAAAAAAGGCTAGGGTGCATGCCTGGATTCATATAACATCTACAATGGACATGATGTCTGAAAGCAAGTAGAGATATTAATCAAAGCTGGAAAAATGAAAAGTTTAAACAGAGAGGATGATGCTAGAGCAGAAAGGTTCGGTGGATTCCTACACCCCCATCAATGTCTCCTAGCGTTGGGAGATTTTTTAATTCACAAAACCAATGACAGATGGCCTAACAAGATGCCGTACATCAATCATCTCTCATTCTTTCCGTCGAGCCCTTACGCATTTTAAATTAAAATAAGTAACTGCCTTCTGACAAAGACTCACGAGGTTTCTCCTTATCCTTATAAAACATCATCCACCTGGGCCTTTCACCTACCACTTATTAGATTCTAGCATATCCTCTCCTCCTAAACATTATTTTTATAATTTAAATTAGGAATAGCAATACTCAACCATTTGATCTGTTTAATCTTCTTCAATCAAGTCATCGAATTTAAATCTATATTTTTCACATATTTAATAAATAAATCAAATTTAAATTGATAAATTTTTAATCTATATATTCTTCGATCCGATCCATATCATATTTGATGCAACCTAATTGCCAACTGACTTGGATATATATATATATATAAAATAATTGGTGGGGGTCTGGGGGCATGTTGAGAATAATTGGTGGCAGTAGTTCTTTGGACCAACAAGCTCATTCCAAGGGATTGCACGGGTCGTTTAAAAATTCATCTCCCAGAAAGTGGGCACTACAAAGCGTGACCGGTAATTTGCTGCAAAGGACGATATGATAATCGCCGCCCGCATGGACCCAATAGGGGGACCGGTCCCATATCGTTTTCGTCTCAGACAGCGTGAATCCTCAATTTTGTCGCGTTTGTTTAAAATTAGAAACTTTTTTCCATGAGGTTCCACATCCAACGATGAAAGGAGCTCATTTTACTTTTCATTAAGAAAATTCTTATGGAAATCCTAGTCGTTTAATTTAATCTCACATTTGTAAAATTACCATGGTGGTGTCGTCATTGGTGAATTGTAGGCTTGTTACCATTTGAAGAGGCCTTCAACTTTGCAGATGACAAAATTGATGGATGCAATCACTTGGCAATGGCTTATGATGGTGATCTGGATTTAGAAAAAGGTGATCAGACTGAGAAGATATGTGGCCTTTATTTTAGGTTACATAAAACAATTTGTTCTGAATAATTTGATAATCTGCACAACATCTGGTGTGAAAGGATCCAAAGATGATTTCTCATGTCATCAAATATTTCTGAGAAAATGATGAGGCTTTTTGACAAAGGCCCTGCAAGCAAGGACATCAACCTCACCAAGCTAGCATTCAATGACTTCTTTGTAAGTTTCATATCATGACAACTAGTAAACCTAATTTATTGCACTAACAGGTTCTAGTAAAGCATCTGGCACCCAAATAAGGGTTTGATAAAGTAGACCATGCAAAGAAAATCTAATTTGGCAGTAGTTTTACTTGGACCGGAAAATTTAACATTAATATCAAAATTCTTACTTTGTTTCCAAAGATGATATGAGTGCCAAACAGGGTATGTCAAGAGTATGTCATTTAGTGGATGGATCAAGCCCTACAAAACAATTGTTTAAAGTAGGAGGTCCAACATTGGGTTCCATATTGGAAAAGTAAATCTTGGGTGTGAAAATTTAATCAGTAACATCATAGACACAGTAGAAAAGTTGAAGACACAAATTGCCTAGTTTTATTTCTTTTGGATCCTAGAAATCTGCTTGGGCTTGGCTCAAGACACTCTGTAGGCATAGTTGACAATAAACTAATGGAAATCATGAGGTGTAAGCCTCATTGTATCTGTCTTTTCCCGTTGGTTCTTTTCTTTTTCTTCCAATGACAAGTGGAGATATCGATCACATAGAGATCATGTAAGCAACCAATCCCTGCAACTGATAAAGGGAGGAGTCAAGCTAACCTCCTCACCTTCTTCTTCCTCATCTACAACTTTCTGTGCTGAATTCAAAGGCAGATTTCTCACGATTTCTCTGAAAGAATTCGCTGCGGTCAAGACCAATGGCATGGTTTCCCTCTGATGGATACAAGAACAATCATTGCCGAGAGAATTGGATTCGCTTATTGAAGAAGCCAACAGACATGAGATCAAGTTGTAACCATAAGCAGGAGGAAGAAAGATGGAAGCCAAAGAGAAGGAAGAGATGATAAATTGTTGAAAATATAGGCAAGTCTAATGCTTGGCTTGTGGGGGTGCTATCTTATCTGTCTTCCATTCCTTCTTCAGCCTTTTCCGGCTCTTTGTATCGCTTTTCTTGAACAATTTTTGCTTTATGTTCATCATGAGATTCAGTATGTAGTTCTCCATATCGCATGTCATGATCATTGGTTTGCATGTTTTGGCTATAACTTGATGAAGAAATGCCTATAATTAAAAACTTAATTGATCAAATTGGTGGAATGAGAAAATAAAAGGATTCTCAATCAACAAAAAAAAAGGACAGATTTGTTTTCCCATGTCTCTAATGATCTGTATGATGGATTAGAAACTAGTCTGACCCTTTACTCAATTTCTTGGTCTCTACAAATACCACCGAGGTTCTCATGTTAAATGGACCCTATTTGTTTACTCCAAGATAGAACAAGTGCTTAAATTGGGGAGTCTGATAATGACCTATTTGCTTCGGAGATCTGATAGGTTGGTCATTGGATGATCAAAGACCAGATTGTCTTTCTATCTTACCGAACTGTAGGCCAAATTAACAAATAATAGCTTATACCAGTTATTTTCAAAAAAAAAATAAAGCAAATGTTTATGCTAACTGTACTCACAAACTAGTATACCCAAGGAAAAGTATATACTGAGGAAAATATTACAAATTGTTAAAGATGAGAAAATGGATGCATCTAACCTATGTCTACGGAACATAAAAGCAATACACAGAGAGCAAAAAGTAGTTCTATGAATAATTTGTGAATGATCCACGAATTTTTGATGCATGTTATACTTCAGGAATTATTCAAAAGCACTGTTCCAGGGAAATTATTCATAAGCAATCTGAGTATCATACAGCCAAAAGATTATTGACAAATAATGGAAAATAGCATGGATAATCTAGCTATTGTTGTAACAGTGTGATGTAACATGCCTCTTGAGGTCTATTAGACTGAATGATCAAATTTTGTTTTAGTTTTACTTGGAACTGAGAGTCTTCCAGGAGACATAAGTTTTACCTTAATATCATATTTTTTATCTTGGTTCCATCAGAATATACAGCTGTAATTTGGTGGTGGAATTTGAAAATCATGGAATGTTAAAATTATGGTGATGAATCCTCCTTATGTCTTTGTTAATTCTCCTCTTATTCTTCTTTTTGTCTTGTTCTACCTCAATATTTTTTTTGCAGAGACTACATGATCTCCACATTCACCCATGGCATCAAAATGGTGTCAAAGTGAAGGATCTTGCATAAAAATAAATAATTATTAAAAAAATTAATTATGTTTATAGATGTGAAAGTAAAAGATCCCGCACAAGTGAAAAATATTAGAAAATTAACTTCTTAAATATTCAACCCTTATCTCAACTTTCCCTGCATTGAATTTTACAGAAAGATATATAAAGAGTTAAATTCCCTTAAAGCACATCTGAACTTTAATTCAGTTGACCATATTCTTTTTTCTATATTTAAGCGTGGAATCATTTAATCTTCTTTTGAAGTTAAGAGATCCGATTCTTAGTATGCCTTCTATGGTTGTTTCTTTTCAAAGGTGTAACTATGCTATCGAGTAGAAAGTATTTCATAAAGATACATGAAACTTTAATATTCAAATAAAAAATGCATGTATTAAAATAAAAAAAACTAAAGCGGATGCACAGGACAGTCAAATATTTGAAAGAGGGTTGTTTCTAGTCAGAAACTATGCATTATGATCAAAATTAGTGGTTGAAGCACCATGACCATGGTTTTAATGGAGATGGTTAAATATGATATAAAGCTGGTCTTTTAAAAAGAATATGAAGCCAAAAACACCACCATATCACCAATTACAGTTGATGAAGATAAGAAGATTACCATGGAGAACTTGTATCTTGTCTCCTATTTTATAAACAATATGAAGTCATAATATATGATGTTGTTTCCATGATTTGACATTCCATGGTTATTTGACAAGAACATGATTCATGACACTCTGCCTAATATTTACTCTTCTACAAATGTGACACTGATGATATTTTAACAACTAATACACAACTTGCAATATTTTCATATGCAAATTATCCACGCTTAGAGGAGTTATTCATGACATCAATGGAAAATATATAAGAAATCATCTCTAAACTTGAGGATAAGCTCTTCTCAGTAGGAAAAATATAACATAGCACAAATCTGAAAGCCTACCACATTAAGTAATCAAAACATACCGCGAACTAGAAGCAAAAAGATTTGAAGATAATCGACTCTTATTGAACTTAGACTCACGAAAAATGTTATCTTTGAGCTGTTCGATTTATCTTAACCAAATTCCAACATTTTTTGATCAAAAACTACAACGCATATGCAATAATAATTTAGTGATGAACTTAGTCTAATTCTTGGAATTTTACCCACATTAGGTGTCATAGAGGGAGAATGTGGGAGATAGAGAAAGAGCGAGAACGAGAGAGAGGGGCGGGGAGAGGTCGATGGGAGGTGAAACAGGGAAGAGAGGAGGTTTGACCGTGGAACAGGGCGCCAGCGCAACTTGAGCTCAGGTATCGGCCGAGCAGCGTAGGCCAGCGAGGACGCCGGCAGCTAGAGCGACATCGAGGAGGGAGAGACAAGGCCGAAGAGAGAGAGGGGGGGAGGGGGCGTGAATTGGAATAGGGGACGTGGTCTCTACGGCACACGCGCAGACGAAGGCGAGGACCGGAGAGGAGAAAGGGAAAGAGATGAGTGAGAGGAGAGGGGGCGATGAGGGGTGTGGGAGAGGAGAAGAGGGTGTTAGGTGGACCTGGAACGAAATTATCCTAGACGGATCCATTTCACGGATATAGGGGAATACTTCGCGCACCGCGGGAGGTGCAGCCGCGCGCACCGCCCGCGGTGGTTGGCTCGCGCGCGGAATCGGAGCACGGCGCGCGGAAAAAAATATTTTTTTTTTTTTCCGATCCCATGCATGAGAATTTTTCTACAATAATTTTATTAAGAACATGCTTGGACCGAAAATCTCCTGGGATCCATGATTTAAAACAACCCACTCCTAAAATTCATCAGAATTCATGAACATAGGTGCAGTCCAGTCCAACTCATAAATCCAATAAAATTTTAAGCCCAAATATTCAAATAAATTTAAAAAAAAATTATTATATATGCATCTTCAAACTAATCCATATCATTAACAATCGAGATGCGTGCTCATCTTGATGGCATACACCAACATGATTTTGCATGTAATACATATAATAATTTTTAATTATTAGATGAATTTATTTTATGATAGATCTACTGTGGATCTAATCCATCTAATAGTTTTTAAGGAAAGATAAAGAAATAGAGGGGATGCGAGATCTTAAAACACCACTAATCTAAAAAAGCTTCTCTAAAGTAGACAATAGCACCAATGAATGTAGCGCCATATCCGAATTTTCCAGCAGGTGATTTCCAAAGCAAAGTTGGTATTACTTCGTGCTGGCTTTCTCAAATAAATAAATAAGGACCTTAAGAAAATAATCTAAAGCGCATTAAGTCGAAGTCAGGTCTGCTGCAAACCTGCCGAATATATATCATCCTGGCTGTTTATTTGTCTTTAGGTTCTAATAATGCTGATATCCCCAGATGATGGACCCTTTCTGTGACTGTTTTTTATCAGTACAATAAAAATAATGACCAAAAATTTTCCATTAATAATGAGAAATGATGGAGACTAAAGATTAAAAATGGCATTGTTTGCTTCAATAATTTCTCAACGGGTAAAAGAATATTTTTAGCAGCAATCATAGAGATCTGAAATTAAGAAAATACTAATTTATTTTTTGAATGCTGAAAATGTTAAAAGACAGCCACTAGATGACGGTCAGGCAATAGTATTCACAGATTATATGCTGTTATTGGTGAGCAATGAGGAAAAGAGTAATATCACAACATTTTTTTAAAATCATGAATAAGTATATAAATACTAAGTAAGCTAACATCACTTCAAATTTTGTCTCAAGTTGCGAAACTTTCCACATTTTTTTTTTCCTGAACTAGGATTTAGCTCAAGCTGAATAGCTCTCAAATGTTGAACCTGTGAACATATATCACATGAACATGACCAGAAATAAAAAAAATAAAAAAAAAGGACTCAGATTTAATCTATGCTGGGTTGAATTGTTCTGGAACCCATTGCGAAAGCAAACAAAGCCAGTAATTATGAATTTTGATTTACGAGGTTCATCCTCAGAGACTGTTTATTCCCAACAGCTTATCATGGCGAGCCTTTGATACCCATGGCTCCATGGATACGGTAGGAACTACAATAGCCAGCGTCAAGTGTCTACTTTGACAAGCTTGAGCACAATTCCTTTGGCTAGTGGGAAAATCTCAATCTAAAATAGATGCCTTCACTGCTTCCCCTCACCAAATTCAGCTTTTCATGTCTAGTGAAATAGTGAACGTGGGGACAATCTTAAGGCTATAAAGTGCCTGTTTTTTTAGCAAAAGCTATAAATTGCTTGTGAAAGAGAAGATTAAGGCGGGGGTGACTTGACAACTTCCAAAAAAAAAAATGATGGGCATTTTTTATGAAAATCAAAGTGCTGCAAACTCTTTATCAAGACGCATGTTATTGGTATGTTCAAACTTAGATACTCCGCAAGGTAACTTCAGCATTTCTCATCTTTCCAGTAGGTGAATCTTAAAATGGGGATGTTCATAAGTGACATCAATATGGACAACAAACTAGATTCTGCTTCAATTGATAGATTTGTTAATCAGGCTAGGTATAGCTTCACAAGATCAGCATCTGTTACGAATTCATAATTCAGCTGGCACAACAGAACGGGACTTGGAACCTAAAATCCATACATTACCTTCACCTTTTATTTCGGGCTTCAGTAATAAACTTGCGGTAATGGACAGAAACCATGGATCTTATGAAGTCGGAAATTTATGCTGTCGGATTCAAGAATGGCCAAACATGCAAACTGAATCTTGAAGTATACTTTGATGGTCCATCTCTACCGAATGAAACCAACTTATCTTTAGGCTCCAGAAGTGGCTAGTTTGCCAAACAGAAAAAGTGGTCGTTGAGATCAGTGTTTTATCGGCCTTCGAGCAGTGTAGCTGTGATCTCATTTACCGTACTAGAATGTTGCTCGGTGGAAGAACAATCTCTTTCTCTGGGAGACCTTCCCATGCAGAAACCAGGCCTTTGAGGCTGTGGTAGTGCCACCTCTTCGTTACTCAGCATAAGAACAACTTCTGCCATTGTTGGTCTATCTTCGCTTCCCTCTTGCACGCACAAGAGACCAATTTGTATCCATCGCAATACCTTAGACATAGGGTATGAAAATTCCACTGCTTTATCAAGTAGCTCCAAGCGTCTGTCTTCCTCCCATAGTCTCCATGCCTATATAATATCATCGACGCATTGAAATGAACTTGCAGTTTACCAGTAATACAAGGAATAACGTACATGCATTGTAGCATTCATTTGAATACTTACATATCCTAAAAGATTTACATGGGGTTCCGCTTGCTTCAGCATTCTATTTTTCTTACCGCTTAGTATCTCTAGTATGATAACTCCAAAGCTAAAGACATCAGATTTCACTGAAAAGATGCCATCCATTGCATACTCTGGCGACATATAACCACTGCAAGCCATTTGCAGAATCGGTGATCTGATGATCGTAACACATGCATATTTACATAAACGTTCATAAAAAATATAACTTACTATGTCCCGACCACCCTCCTTGTATTCTCTTGATTTTGATCTCCTTTGAAAATTCTTGCAGTGCCAAAATCTGAAATTTTGGGATTCATGTCCTTATCGAGCAGAATATTGCCAGCTTTCAGGTCCCTATGAATTATTTTCAGTCTGGAGTCTTGATGAAGGTAAAGAAGTCCTCGAGCAATTCCTATAATGATGTCGAGACGCTTTTGCCAACTCAATAATGCAGCTTTTGTTGTATCTGGTCCAACATTAAAAATTGGACGGTGTAAGTAAACTAATACGGTTTAACTTAGCTAATAGATATATGTATATAAATATATTGAGAAAAGTAGCAGAGCTCCACCATATTTCAAATGCATGGAAGTAATAGAAACCATGATTAACCTTGCATTTATATGTCAAGGAGTATAAACATATTTTGAACAGACACAAAATAAGCTTGTAGCTGTTTAGAATTTAATCCAGTAACGTCATTCCTATTTTTCTTTGCTAACATTTTACTATTGTTCTCTGCTAATATTTTCTAATCATTATCATTATCCTACATTGATTCATTTGTAGTTTTATGCATATTGTGGAAAGCTGAACACCATTAATTTTGATATTCAGGAAGAAAAAGAATTCTTTGAGAACAATGCCCATTCTTAAGCAAATGATTGACAACCATATCCTTAGAAAAAAATGTTCGAACAAATTCAGAATGAAATGTTAAGTACTACCATTAATACTTCTCTTTTAATTCACTGTATCTCTCTCTCTCTCACACACACCTTTTGAGAAGAACTTTTAGTGTATCTTTTTTTTTTTTTCTTACTGGTTTTTTTATTAAGTAGAGTACCATAATCTGCCTGCCTATCTTTTAAGTTACATTTATCACATCCAGTCCCATGTTTGAGTGTTTAGATCAAATATATCCAGCTAAATGAATCCAAAATGATGCACTGATATGTAATTGCAAAATACCAGACTAAAGAACAACTTCAGGGAAATATTGTCAACAACAGAAACGCCATAGTACCTTGATGAGTAATCAACAAGTTTGTCTACCATGAACAAGTGTCTTCAGATAAAAAGTAAAGTTCATTATTAAACAAGAGATACAAGTTGCTTTTATTGATTTCACTTGCTACAGTGGCCTACTTAATTGAATGACATGCCTTTTGTCATATACTACATATTCCTAATAATTAAAAGTTTCCAACAACATGCATAATATAAAATTTCAGCTGTGTTCTTAATGCCAAAATAAGCTTGAATGGTAAGAGAGCATATTTACAAAATTTAATTCAAATACTTTGATATTTTAACCAACAAAAGTCAGCTCACTATTGAACTCAAATTAGTAACCATTACGGTCCTGATCTCCTATATTTCTATAACATTGACCCATTCATGTTTCACACGACAAATAATTTAACCAAATTTGCTCATGTATTTCTCTTGTGCCGTAAAATATTAATCAACCTTGCATCACAAATAAACATAACATAAATAATATAGGAGTCGAGGCTGAACCAAATATGAAGGTGTCCAAGCTCTTGTTTGGCATGTACTCATATATCAACATTCTTTCCTCGCGTTGGATGCAGCAACCAAGAAGCCTGACAAGGTTTCTGTGTTGAAGTTTGGCGATCAGCATGACCTCATTCTTGAACTCATCCAAACCCTGCACGGAATCCTTAGACAGCCTCTTGACAGCAATCTCTAGCCCATCTCTCAACTGACCCTGCTAATTTTTAGTTTTAAAATATATATGACAACATAGCTTAAAGAAAGCAACATCTTTATACTCCAATCAGATGTCAGGTCAAATAGTATTCTCCTATAATCAGCAAAGTTAGTTACCTTATAAACAGGGCCAAACCCACCCTCTCCAAGTTTATTATTAAAGTAGAAGTTACCCGTTGCACTTTCTATCACAGACATATCAAATAAAGGCAATTCCAGCTCCTTCCCGCTGCTTTCTTTGGAGCAGGAGTCACTTATCATACCTGGCATTTCGTTATTGATAACCATTTAATTGTTTTAGTATCTTGCATTTAATTTTACTAGCATTACATTTTTAAAAAGCTATTTTTTGCAGTAATCAAATCATCAATAAAAAAAGAGACTTACAACATAGAGCAAAACAGACTACGTGATATGTTCATGTGCAAAGGAGGAGGAGTACTTTTACCTTGTTTTCGTTTCTTCTTTAATATAAATAGTCCAAGGAACACACATAGGAGAAATCCCAATACTAAGGGAATAATAATGACAATTGCATGCTGCTTCTTACTAGAATCACCCTTTGTTGTATCTGCATTACAATATTTCCTCGAATTAGAACTACTAAGCTGTAACCTTGATGTTATGTTAGAATTAAAGGAAAACGTGTTAGATATGGGTTTTAGAGCAGATAATAAAACATTTACCAAACATGGTGACTCTAAATTTGGAATTTTTCATCTATTTTGAGTTGTCAAAACAAGAACTTTATCTCAGATAAAGCCCCAAAAAGGAGAAAAGAATTTATTGGCACGAACACCAAAAAAAAAAAATCATAATCAATTAATCTATTGCCATATACACTGAAGAAGTCACTTTTAGATGATTTCACATGGAATAAGTTTAATAGACATATGCCATTCCATGAGAGTTTCTTTGCTGATGAGCATCTTAAAGAAGAAAAGATGTGAAATTAATTATTTATATGCAAAACTAGCAGCTGAGCTGAAACATAATTTGATTTGATGAGGTTATATTATGTTCTTAGAGATGTCAAAGCCAAACAGAAGGTAAGAACTCTTCTCTTTTGTGCTTGTAATACTAAAGTCTATCGTACTTATATGAAGGCCTGCCTTTTGAAAATAAGATAAGAAGAGTTCATATACTCATGTAAACATATTAGAACAAATATAAAACCTATGGTGGGCCCCTATAGTAATTATTCGAACCTGAAATTGCCATAAAAAATAAATAGGCCTGCAAACTAACCGAGCTGCTCATGAGCATCTTTGTCTCAATTCAAAAGATTACCTTGATAATTGCTCATTCAAGCTTGGCTCGGCCGAAAAAGAGCCAAAAGAACCAAGCTCAAACATCTTTTTAGAGCTTGATTCCGTGGATGAGCCCAGCCTGAACACTGGCTCTGTTCAAAAACAGTGGGAAAGCTCAACTCAGTTTGATTAAATCTGGGCTCAGACCTTAGTTGGACCAAGCTTAAGCACTATATCTGAAGCTTGACAGCTCAGCTTAAGCTTGAGCCGAGCTTGAGCAGCTGTTCAAATACTGAACCCAAGACAAGGATCCTGATACTCAGCTCAACTCAGCTCATTTGCACCAGTATCTCTAAAGCTCCATTTAACACTGCCATGTGTAATTATTGAATGAATCGAAAAACTCTGCTTGCATCAGGATGGACATCCATCCTACATTTGCTATGTCAAACAATTAGTGAAAGCTTATGCCTTAAAATAGGATTAAAGCACACATTAGAGTGCATGAAGTACTTATTCTCCAAAAATACAATGCATGCAGTAGTGACCCTTTTATTATTTAGCCTAAAATGGAATTATGACTACAAGTAAACATAATCTGTTGATAACTGAGACGTGGTAGCCTAAAATCGATTGGAAGAAACCATGAACAAATTAGGGAAGGAATGCTCAACGACTCCTTTAGAATGTGCTCCAAGATCTTTGTCATGAAGAACAAGGAGAAGTTAATAAGTCTCCTTTGCATGGACAGTGGGCACATGCAGGATGCTATAGCAGGAGGAAAAAGAAACAAGATGACTGCATTCATCAGTAACAGAAGGTGGAAGCCTCCAGGTTCTAATTGTAGTTACCAGAAGCAGGTGTGTGTGCAGGAGCATGTTAGAGTACAGGTACCACAATGCTCATCTCTTAAAAACTTTAGACAAGAAAAATGTAGGAAGAGCTTGCAGGGGCAAGATTCTGGAGAGATTCCAAAATGGTTAAGCCGCCATTAGTGGAAGTCTTGTGCTGCTGATGAGGGGAAGAAAACAGTGACTGCAAGGCTTTACAAAGAATCTAGTTTTTTGTGCAACACAATCATATCTTTAGTTTCTATATAGTAGACCCAAAATTAAAGGAGTTTTTCCATGTAAATACAAAGCATGATTTTTGTAAAGATCAACTAAAAGAGCTTTCAGAAATGTAAAATTCAACAATGAAACATCTCTGTGACAAGGAATATTTTCATTATAAAACCCATTCTACAACTGTTAAGCAATGCAAAATAATGAGTTAAAAATCTCAAGTTAAAACACAAGCCTCATAAAACCCTTAAGCTAAAACTCAAGTAGCATAAGGCCTGTATGTTGAAGGTCAGTGCTGTTAAAAACTGAAGTAGCTGTTATTAAGTGGACTCGACAGTCAAGTTTTTCAATGAAATAAATCTTTAAAATTAAAAACACATTAAAATATGAAATCGAGCATTTCTTTAACATGAAATATCCTTCTAACATCTAAATAAATGGATTCTATGTATAATTTTTAATTATATAGAAAATCTCTATGGTAATGTCATAATCATGGTTGAAAAATCGGTAAGAGAGATGCCACTCCACTTCCAATTTTCTTTTTTAATTCTTGATATGAATCTACCTGGGAAGACTCTGTCACTAATTTTACATTAGTTCATACCACACTTGACGAAAACCATTTCTTCAGCATTGGCTTGGTACCCAAACTCAAAACTGAATTATCAATACTCTGAAAATGAGGTGAAAGAAACCAAAAAATATAGAAGAACTATGAAAAACACTGCTGAAATGGGTTTCCATCAGTTTCCAAAGCTTTTTTCTCCATGGTTTTCAGTTAGACTGCACTAAGAACATGTGTAGCTTGTGTATAAAGGCTATAATCAAGGTTCGCGGACTCGGTACCAGCACCATTGCCGGTTGCTGGCCGGTATGGTATGATACGGTATCATACCATACCATCCTATACCGCCAATAAAAGAATCCCATCCAATGGTCCAAAAAAAAAAGAAAGAAAAAACTGCCCCATACTGGACCTACCGCTCGTACCGGTGCCATACCGATCCATACTAGATCAAACCGCTCTGGTACCGGCCCGTACCGATCGGTTCAGTCTGATTTAGGCCATTTTCAAAAAATCAGCCAAAATCATTTCAGTTTTCTGCTGGTATGGTATAGTATGGAATGTACCAGCCGGTTCGAACCGGTACGGAAAACCATGGCTATAATCATTTCCTAACTCATTTGATGCCTTTTAAAAGCCTAAAGCAAGTTCCATATTTAGTCTAGCGTCCTATCTAGACATATGTCTAACCTAAATCCAGCCATTCTCCTCCCCCTTGTAACATGGAGGGGGAAAAAATCTTTCTACTCTTTCATTGATAAAGATTTACCTAAATCAGAAGCTGCAAGCCGAACAAATAAATTCTCCCCTCCTTCAGCAAATACTTTGATATCTACCAGATCACCAGTCCATGTCAGACATCCACTTCCTCCGCTGAAAGCAAAGGCTACACAAGAGAAGTTCTTCAAGCACCACTCTCTGCATTCATCAGGACTTCTGTTGCTGTCTGCAGTGGCATTCGATGCATCAGGCAACTTCACATTTACCAATTCAAAAAACCTATCTGACTGGAAATCTAAACGTGTTTTCCTCACACAACCACCCAAATATACTCTTTGATTCCAATCTTTAGTAGACTTTGGATCAAATCCCTTTAAACAGTGGCAGGACAATGAGTAACTGGTGTTGCAGACTCCATTAACCCCACAATAAGCATATTCGTCACATGGGTCTTTTGGAACATACCAGTAAGAGTTCCAATCATTTCTCCCATGAGACCATACAAAACGCTGAACTTTTCCATCACTCACCACTAACCGCGATATAATAGAACTGTCCAACTCTTCATACGTATAATAACGCTCATCCTGGTTGGAAATGAAATGAAATCTGAACATATTACTCTTTTTCATCTCAGGACGGCCGCTATAACCTTGTCCAGTCCAGGTTCCACTGCGATAGATTCGAGCAGACTTTTCCCATAGAAAAACCTCTGGTATTCCATGGATATTGAACTTGTAGGCATAGTCTCCAGGAGAAGGGTCAGAAGCACTCCTCCATGATGTAAGATTCCTATTGAGATTAGTACTGGAATCCCATCCAAACTTCATGCCTGGTAGCAGAGTATCACATGGATGATCAAAGCTCTGCCACAATAAGCTCTTCGAAGTCCCTCCAGTCAAGATGAGGTTTCCTGAGTCTAAGAGCTGCACAGCGGGATTTGTTACATTTGATGTGCCTGTCGACCATAAGACATAGCCACTGTCATTAAGAAGGACGAGATTTCCATTGGAGGTGAGATTCAAAACTCCCGTAGAGCCGTTGAGAGGAGAGTCTCTATTGGCAACCCATACCACTGTCTGACCTGGGATGTTTCTATACCATATTCCCATGTATCGGTTCTTCGAATCATGCGGACTGAAGAATCCCATTTCAAAGGTTCCTTCTGAAGAGATTAACTTTTGGCCATCCATGATGGATCTACTTGGTGTTATTGTATCACCTGCAATAGACACCATGAATTGATTAAATAAAAGATGTATAACTACTGTTAGAACTTTAAACTTCCTCATGCTTTGCACTTGCATGTCTGAGAGCATCATTTAAGATTTGGTCATCTAGCAAAAGCTTATGCACTCGGAAAATGAAAGAAAAGCAGTCTGATGCCCCAACCGATCTCAAGGCATAACGGCAGCTTCTCTAAGGCACCAGAGTTGCTTGAAAAGTCCTTCCAGGCATCAAATCATCCAGCTTTCCTTGATCTATTTGTTCGAAGGTTCAAGATAGATAGAATGGCTTGAGCGGAAGTTTGCAGTTCATAAAACCATTGGGGGTCGATAGGATAATTCTTAACCATGCACTTGTCTTCATTAAAACATTTCATTTTGAAAGTCAAGCTTTGATTCAACATGGAAGTTTGCCTGCACACATACAAACATGCATGTGCATGTGCACAAAGACAAACACAGACACATTAACTTTTCTACAAAGTCCTTGCACACATTGAATGATTCAACTTTCTAGATAGAATGACTTGGTATGCAGTTTGCAGTTCAGAAGACCATGAAGGGGGCCAAAGAACACTATTTCAACCATGCTCTCGGACTTCATTAACACCGTAAAGGTTAAGCTTGTATTTAGCACAGATCCAAAAAAATATCAGCATGTCATTAACCTCCTCTTGTTTTGCTGCCTTATTTAATGCAATATGTCTCTATTTCAGACTCAGTATTTTCTTTTGCTGAGCTTTAGCACCCAGTTCGCCCTCAGCTGAAGGATGTCATAACATAGAATTAATTATTTTAATTGGATCTAGGGTTCCGATATTTTTTTGGATCTATAATGGTCCGTTGTAACTGCTTTAATGGTCTATAACAAATATTGCTTGTGGTCAATGTATGCAGACGACAAAACTATGTGACATCTTTTTCTGAGAAGAAAACCATGGATCAAATCAACACCTTCTTCGTGCCCAACCTTGACATCTGTTTTATGTGAACTTAGAGATGTATATAGAAATTTCCAAACTCAAGTCAGACGTGCTTTGCATCACTAAAACCATATCATCAACTATGTAACGTAAAAACATGGACAACCGGATGTGTCTGAGGAATGCGGAGATGGTAGATCTGGCACGCTGTTCAGACGTCCAAAAGATTAGCCTTCTCTGGACTTGGAAGTCCCTTCTAAAACTCCTTGTCGGAAACTTCCACGTTAGAGGAATGGTTTCACAGCACATGCTTCTCTTCCACGAGAAACAATGCTAGAAACTTTTATCTGGAACTTTAAGAAGGATCAATTTAAGAAAAAGGGAACTGTATTTTCACATATAACATGATTCTCAACCATTATGACTGCTTGATTTCAATCTACAACACGTAACCAAACTTGATACACCAAAAGAATCTGGGGAAAAATAAAATTTAGGCATGCCATTGAGCTCATACCTGGCCGTACATGAAGTGGAAACACTGCTGCCGAGATTGTAAGCAAAAGTAGGAATTCTGTTATGGCCATTTTCTTCTTCTCGGGCACTAAATGGAACAAACTTATAGTGTTTGTCACGGGAAGTCGATGGCTTTTTCGTAGAAATGATACAGAAGACTAATCTCAGACGGACTTGATGAAAGCCAATCATGCTTACCCCCCCCCACACACACAAGAGAAGTTATACCCTGCACCGTGGTGCACGGCGCCAATGAGATTTCGCCACGTGGCCAGGCGAGCACGCACGTGTTTCACGATTGGGCAAATTAGGGCAAATGACCGTGGAGTCGCAAGTGATCCCGACGAGGGAGTGGATGCTGGCGGCCTTCTTGGAAGTGGGGGAGGCGTCGTCGAGGGGGAGCTCGAAGGAGAGGAGGGAACGGCCATCCGGGCCTGGAGCCACATCGGGGCGTCGGCAAGGACCTGGACCACGACGGGGATGGCGAGGTCTACGACGATGAGGGGGACGAGCTCGCGATCGGCGGGGAGGTTGGTGAGGGCGACGATGGCGGCTATTCGGGCGTCGAGGGCGGCGGCGCCGTCGCGGATGAGAGCAAGCAGCGGCGGGACGCCGCCATCCTCGATGATGGGCTTTTTGTTCCCACCGCTATCGGGGTCAACGGCGTACCAGGACGAGCGATTGATGAAGGAGACTTGTAGTAATGAACGGCTGTGATTAGCTGCAGGTTTATTTATTTATTTATTTTATTGTCGTAGATGCTGGGGACGGCGGCGTGACTTTCTTTTGGTATTTATTTTACTGTTTGCCGTAGTTGCTGGGGAATGCGATGACTTTTCTTTGGAACAAGAAGTCAACGTGACCTTAAATCATGCTCTCTGTCGGCGAAGTCCCGTCGCCAGGCCAACAAATGGGTCAAATTAACCACTACCAATGTCCCTACGCGGTTAGGCCAATCCATCCTTTTTTTTTGGTTTGGCTCGCAGGACGGGTCTTATCTGCATTGGATAAATAAGCTATATGTATTTAGATTTTTCTTTTAATATTATTTCTAAAATTTAAATTTTTAGAGCTCTTCAAAAATATTTTTTTAAATAAATCAGATTATTTATATTATTTTAAAAAATACATCTATCTTATATGTTTCTTTATTGCAGGTAGCTTCTCAAGTTTGGAGATAGCCTCCAGCATTCTTTTTAGACTTTGTCAATGAAAGAATTTATCTATAGTATTAATGAAAAATTTCTTACTTATAATCGATATGAGAAATTAGAAACATAGTTGATATTTTATATTACTTATCATATTTATTTAGCATGAAATTAACATATTTTTCAAAATATTAGGCAAAGTGCAAGACTAATTCTTTTAAAAGCTTCTATTCAAGCCGAGAATTTTATCAACCTATTGTTAAGAGATCTTTGATAGTAGGGAGAATCCATGGCTCTCATTCTGTAGCTTCTGCATCTTTTCAAGTAATATATTTTTCTTATAAGTCATTATCTTTGATTTTCTTAAGATCAATTTTGATGATAGTGTAATGGAGTGAGGTAGATTCAAAAGTGCAGCTTTTGTTATCAAGATGACGTCAATGCTTTTATAGTGGCTAGTGGCGTTACTATTTATGATACTATGGTTCTAATGGTAAAGTTACAGGTAGCTTGAGAGGGATTGTGTTATATTGTTTATATACCCTAAACTTCATATATTTATTTTGAGGATTATTTGATAACTATTATGTTTTAGCTTTCGAACTCACATACTGGTGTGAATAGGCCCCTCCTATTTTATATGATTGTCGAAGACTTTTGAGACTACTATTGTTTTTATGAGTTTTACATATTTATCGAGAAGCGAATAGTGTTGTTGGTTAGATGGCTTTGTATGTGGCACATCATATGGGATCAAAAGTATGTCTTTAAGGATGAGATAAATACCACCAATGATAGCACTTGTTGGCATATGAGTACATGCATGTCTTGTATTTTTAAAGTTTGGATATGGTCTATAATTCCTATAAACATTAGATGACATAATTCAACTTGGCTCATGCCAATCTAACTTAGAAGTTCATTAGTCATAACTATAAAATCCCTAAACATAGATTTCGCCCATACATGGATTCATTAAACATATTTATTTTATAACAAGTATTAATATGGATTGATTGGGAAAAATTCATATCTATCTCATCTAGATCCCACATCTTAACTTCTTCGAATTCCTCTTCTGTGTATTCTCACTAATCTTTCCATATAAGAAACTTATCCCTCTCTAATCATCTTATCTCCCTCAATCTCTATTTTTCATATACCAATCTTTAATATCTAATATCTTCTCACCAAACAATATTTCCAAAGTATTTGATTTTATGTATTTTTATTATTCTCTATTTTACAAACTTACACAAATGATGGAGTCAAATCTTTATTAAAAAGTAAGATGCGTGATATAAATTTTAGTTTAAAATAGATTAGCTTATTTCTTGTGCAATTCACATGCTCCTTATGCTAGTGCAACAAAAGAAACAAGAAAAGAAGAGCACCCACAAAATAATGACAAATCTTTAAGTTGAAAGGAAATTGATCCCGTCTAGTATGAAACTAGCTGAATTTGTAGAATTGCATGGGGTAGACTGGTCTTTAATTCAACATTTCCATTGAGTTTTAAGATTATCTCTTAGAAAGTTCTTTATGTCGTCACATGGATCATGATGTATCCATGTGTAATTGATCAACAATTGGTGCCCTTATTTCTTGCGAGGATTGTTTTCTTTGGGGCCTGGCACCAATGCATCAAGAATTTCTTCTTATTTCCGAGGAGCTGGAATACCTAAAGTACTTCATAAGCACTAAACACACACAACAACAACAAAAAAAAAAAAAAAAAAAAGGGCACACACACATTGAATCCTAAATACGTAAGTATAGAACACATTTAAAGAACTCGGGCCTTAATGTGCCTAATGAGGATGGCATGAGATCATCAAATAATCAAGCAAGCGGAATCACATTGACCTATCATTGCTATTAATGAACATCCTTGAATCGAATTAAAGGCATGATGAGGGAATATGATTACTATGAGGGCGAATCGGCAAGCACTTTATAGATAATTGATGATCAAAATAATTGCTTTACTAATGTCCTCCGCTATTGCCCTACCTTATTGAAAAAGAAAATAAATATTTCACATGAGTTCCTAGTAATTACATCGGTTGCAATTTTGTTGTTGGCATACATTGGACACTATTTTAAGGTTCTAGCTAGTAGTTCCTACCTAGCTTGTCGGTTGGTACTTTTTTCATTTGACATCCATTAATCCTAAGATTTAGTTGAAAGTAATTTAAGCTTTCACCAAAACAAAAAATCATCTTGATTTTTTTCTTGCATTCATAAAGATTAATTTTGTTCACGATGTTAATATTCAAATCTTAATTTTGCAGATAATGAGATTAAATTAAAATTCTTGACCTATCTATAAAACCCATCGATCCATAAATTGGCTAGAATTAATTTGTATAGTAGCAAGAAGCCACATATAGCAAATGGTGATCGATGAGTTACCAAAATCATTTTGGTGTCATAAATTTTTGAATGATCATAAAATTTAGCAAATACAAACACATCTAATGAAATTACTAACAAAAGAAAAGGATCTTTTACTTAATTAAACCATAAATCATGATGGTGAATCAGCAATGCTATGGTCATTACGCTACTCTCCCATTTGTGGTCCACTCTAGGCTCTGCTCTTGGGAGGTCTATCCTCAACATAGTTTGGAAGTTGAGTAGTTAAATTTCATTACTACAGAAAAGGACTATGGCAACGGTTTGTAACCACTGCCATAGTCCAAAAGATTGCTACTATAAGTTATGGTTGTGGTTTTCTAACCGCTGCTACTACAGTCATCACCACAGCTCTATGGCAACGATTGTTACAACGATTGTTTGAACCACTGCCATAAATAGCTTATTGCAGCGATTTATAAACCACTGCAATATATCGACCTATAGCGGTAGTTATGAAACCGCGACCATAGATTATCTATAGCAACGATTTCTTAATCACTGCCATAGATCTAATACAGTGGTTGGCATCATTTGCACCATGGATCTATGGCAGCAGTTGGCACAGATATAGCAGTGGTTATAAAACCACTGCCGTAGATCTTAAATAATTAAAAAATTAATTTTTTTATTTTTTTATATATTTTATTTGATAAATATAAATATATAATACAAGAAAATATAATAAACATAAAAATTATTCTGAAATACTAAAATTTTATTATCAAATAAAATTTATTATAATATTTTTTAAACAAATAAAATACATCAAAAATTTTCTAAATCTACATCATCGTCGTCGTCACCGGGAGCCAGAGCTGGAGCTGGAGCCAGAGTCGGAGCTAGAATGCGGGCCAACATATTCTCGAAGCTTGTGACTCTAAAATACGTGCTGAGATGGATGGAGTATGCTCTGACTGCTCCTCAGATGCTGAACTGTGCGTAATCCACCGAGGAGTAGGGGTGAAAGCTAGATGGCATTTCGGTGCCATCGTGACCTGCAACATTAATGAATATTAATCAATATAATATGTTGAACAATAATATTAGTATAGCATCAATAAATAGTCTCTAATATTTATATCAGATGAGGATCTCTCAGTGGCCGACATGGCACGACACAGAATGACTACCAGTATGGCATGGCACGGCCTACCAGCATGGCACATATTTTTCTTAAGCTTCCAAAGATCAAAAGAAAGAGAGCTCTTTAACCAAAATAAGAAAGATATAAAAAAATTTAAATAAAAATCAATAATTAGATTCTAATAATTTATATCAGAATGTTGAAGTCATCGTCTAGTGGCATCTACAATATGGACATCACTATCACTCCTGATAAATGTGTCTGAAATCTCGACAGTACCAGATAAGTTTTGTCTTAGAGGAGCGCTTTGCATGTATGATCCAACATCGTCATCAACTTCGGTATCATCAAAAATATGCCTAGGCACCATCCTCACAACAACACCCCATTGAGGCTCCAAGAAATCACTAACATAGAAGACTTGACTAGCTTGGAAGGCAAGTATATACGGATCTTCAGTGCGGAGGTGGCATTGCATGTTAACGAGAGTAAAACCACACTCATCATTCTTCATTCCAGACTGTGATAAGGTGTCAAACCAATTGCACTTCATCAATACGATCCTTCCTTTAGAATAATAGTCCAAGATGATTATCTTCTCCACCATGCCATAATAGTTCAAATCCTCCGTACGAGGCTGTGAATCCCTCGAGCTAGTATAACACCCAGTGATGATGCTTAACATGATGCCACTATTTTGTGTTACCATATTTACGGACCTACTGTGAATATTAAACCTATAGCTGTTAATGACGAGCTATTTATACTCACGCATAGTACGATTAGGGACCATTGAAAGAGCATACACTTTAGGGCTCACATCACTGAGCGACAATCTCCATACCTAATTAAGGAGATGACACCTAATTAGTAAATATGTTTCAATAAATTATATCAGGCAAGAATATATAATCGCTTACATGATCTTTGAACCATTCAGAAAATTTGTTGCTATGTATTTTCTCTTTCTTCCGCATACTTAGAGCATCATATTTTACTCTTATGACCTCTTTGTATTTGCTGCATGCACAAAAAATAAATTTAGATATAATTAGATATTTTTTTTAATTATTATGAAATAAATAATGCTAAGTGATTCACCTTATATACGACTCAATGATATCGTAGTTGAAGAGCACGTAGCGATGTGCCTTATTTCTTTTCTTAATGCTCAAATCAGTGAGGTGGTATGAAGTGAAAAGTCCACCTGGCTGTAGAATGGACTCAAATGTAGACTCAATTGGCTCATACTGATCATCCTGATTTCTCATTGACCGATTACGACGTTTCTCGAGCATGTTTAAATATATGGTAAAAAAATTCATACACTCTTAACCTAAATAACTTTCTGCTATAGATCCCTCCAGGCGATTCATATTTCTTACATAAGATTTTAGATTTTAAATATTTTTCTCAATAGGATACATCCATTGGCAGAACACTGGATCTTCAAGTGCAACTTTTCTTACAAGGTGTACGGTGAGATGCATCATAATCATGAAAAATGATGATGAAAATATCTTCTCTAGATCACATAATATAGTCACCGCCCTTGCCTTCATTTTCTTCACGTCTTTCTTAAGCAACCTATTTGCACAAATATCTCTGTAAAAGTTGCAAAGACGAATAACCATCATTCTAATATTTTTTTGCAACACACGGTGAATAGCTATTGGGATCAATTCCTGCATCAGTACATGATAATCATGAGTCTTCAATCTTCCAAGTTTGACATCCTTACTATTCACACGTTTTGATATGTTGCTTGAGTATCCATCTGAGATCTTTATGTTCTTCAACACACGAAGAAATATAAACCGTTCGAAGGTATTCATAACATAGCATGCATGAAGAAGCCTCCACTGTTCTCCCCCTACCAGCTCTGAATGGAGTGATCTTCTAATACCCCATTCTTTCAAGTCAAATCAGAAATTTAAGTCATCCTTGGTCTTATTCTTGATATTCAAGATTGTTGCCAAAAGGAGCTCGTACACATTCTTTTCAATATGCATTACATCTAAATAGTGGCACAATAAGTTTATCTCCCAATATGGTAAGTTAAAGAAGATGCTCTTTTTTTCTCCAATTAAAGTGTGTGTCATCTTTCTTTGATCGATGCTTTCTTTTTTTATCACCAATCGGATCACCTTTCCTAAATTCAACACTGAGACCATCCAACTCTCTAAGTACTTCACTCCAAACATCCGGCCAAGTACCTCATCTTCTTTAATAGTGCCATCGAAGGAGCGTGCATCCCTTCTATATGGATGATTTCGATGGAGAAAACGTCGATGCCCCATATAGCTAAAGCTCCTCCAATGTGTCAACCTTCTAGACCGGATGTTTCTTCCACAGATCGAGCATGCTAGCTCACCTTTGATGCTCCAACCCGACATTAAGGCATAGGCTGGAAAGTCATTTATTATCCATAAAAGCGCTGCACGCATAGAGAATGACTCATTCAATAAAGCATCAAAAATTGGAATATCTTGAATGCTCCATAACTATTTCAGCTCGACAATAAGAGGCTGCAAACAAACATCAATGTCATTACCTACCTCCATCGATCTAGGGATGAGCACTGTCATGAAAGCAAAGAATTTTTTCATACACATCCACGGTGGGAGGTTGTAAATATGAATAAATACTGACCATATACTATGGATAGTATTCATATACTTGAATGGGTTGAAACCATCGCACGACAAGGCCAACCTCACATTACGTATCTCTTGTGTGAAGTCAAGATATAATTCATTAAACTTCTTCCATGCCTCTCCATCAGCTGGATGCCTTAATGCATCATCTTTTATTCAGTCCTCTTCATATCATCTAATATCCTTCGATGTTTTTACTGACATAAATAACTTTTGTAATCTTGGAATCAAAAAAAAGTGCCACATCAACTTTTGAGGTACACGAGTCGATATGCCATATTTATTCTATTTTCATCTTGATACACCGCATCTCGTGCACTCATTGCGGTTGACATCCCCCTCTCGATAGAGCATGCAATCATTGGGACATATATGTATCTTGGTATAAGTAAAGTCCAGCTGTTCAATAATCTTCGATGCCTCATAATTATTCTTCAAAATTCGTGCATCATCCGAAGAATATCCTCCAAAAGCTTTAGTATGCAATTCACTCCATTATTTCTGAACCCATTGGAGCATTTCATATGATACAACCAGATTAAGAACTCAAGCTTTGCCATTTTTTCACATCCGAGATACAATGGAATATTAGTATCCTCTATCAACTTGCAAACCTTCTCTACATCCTCATTGTTTGTCATTCGATCAATCACAGAATCAGACATGGACGTAAATGCACCATCATTATGACCAACAAATAGAAAAATATCACGAACTATTTATTCCACTCCTCCTTTAGGTTGATCGCCTCCTTGTGGTCTGCCCTTACCATGTTGGTCCCAATAAATTTCATAATCGACTTTAAAGCCATAAATAGTGAGATGATCATTGACATCTTGACGAGGTAGCCATGGCCCATCCATACACTTTTTACAAGGATATTGGATCAGTCCATGATCCCCAAATTTCTCTATAACATAATCAAAAAATTTTTAAAATCCAACCTCATATTCTGGCGAGAGCCTACTAAACTACATCCATCTCTTATCCATTTTAAAAATAATGATACTGCAAGTAAATCATGTGTGGAACTCAAATTAAACATCATTTTCAGATATCACTACTATAAAAAAGAGCAACGACAGCAGTTTATAACCGCTGTCATAGTCCAAAAAATCGAACCGCTGACATAGCCCAAAAAATCATTGTCATAGACTATGGCAGCGATTTTCTAACCATTGTCACTGCGACCATCGTCGTAGCTCTATGGCAGCGGTTGTTAGAACCACTGTCATAGATTGCCTATTGTAGTAATTTATAAACTGCTACAATAGATCGATCTATCACAGTAGTTGTGTAATCACTGCCATAGGATATCTATAGCGGCGGTTACATAATCGCTGCCATAGATAATCTATAGCAGTGATTTTTTAACTACTGTCATAGGTCTAGTGTAGCGATTGGCACTAGACCTATGGCAATAGTTAGCATGGATATGACAGCGGTTATAAAACTGTTGTTGTAGATCTTAAATAATTAAAAAAAATAAAATTTTTATTTTTTTATATATTTTATCTGATAAATACAGATATATAACATAAAAAAATATAATAAACATAAAAATTATTCTAAAATACTAAAATTTTATTATCGAATAAAATTTATTATAATATTTTTTAAAAAAATAAAATAAATCAAAAGTCTCCTAAATCTACATCATCGTCGTCATTGTCGTCACCAGGAGTCGAAGCCGGAGCTGGAGCTGGAGTCGGAATTGGAGCTGGAGCTAAAGTCGAAGTCGGAGCTGAAGTTAGAATGTGGGCCAACATATTCTCGAAGCTCGTAACTCCAAAATGCATGCTGAGCATTGACATCATGTTTCTCACGATGCCCTTCAGATGAGATGCGCACTCCTCAACCCAATCTACCTGCATCGCAGCATGATCTGCCTGTGCCAACGCCTCCATAAGCTCCTTCCGACTGATGACACTGAAAGTCTGTAAGAAGATGCTTATCTCATATTAGTAATTCATCAACGTGTATCCAAACCTGCATCGGATCCTTCTAGAGTGCTCAGGCCCCAAGACCTGAGACAAATGGTCATGGAGCCCAGAGATATCCAGGTCCTCGCTCGCGAGCACATCTAACCGATTCTATAATTATAAATTAAAATAAAATTTTATAAAAAATACTATAATACTAATCATATATACTAATATATTTAATACTTATAAAAATACGATCGATCGCAGCGTTCATCAGCATGCCCGTCTTGTCCGTGCGATTGGATCGAAAGATCTCGCTACGGTTGGACATCACTCCATCACTCATCAGCTATAACAAAGAATAAATTATCAGAAAGATGATAAAAAATATAAATTTAATTTATCTAGTAAGATTTAGAATTAATTACCTCTCTATGCACACGACTGGTCATAGACTCGCAGCCTAGAGTATGCGTATACTCCTGGACTGTACGGTTCTTTCAGTTCTGATGGAAAATAGCCTAATAAGTATTCAAATAAATAATAAATATTTTAAAAATATTTAAATAAAACTTTAAGCATATTAAAAAATTTAAAAGTTAGAAATTTTACCTCGAACTCCTGGCTCCTCCAGTGTCTAACCATCCTCTCCCACTGACTTGAAGGACAGTCCTGTATCCAAGGAACAAGCTCCTTCAAAGTATCTCATCAATGCTCGAGCCATCCTCTGTGGAGCTTGATCTTGTAATTTTGGTACAACTCTTCAATCTTCTTCAGTCGGACATCTCGAGCCCTCTCGTGATCGAAAAAGTCATACTTTCTCTGCATAAATTTATCAAAAATCAGTTACAAAATTATTCTAATCAAACATATATAGTGTAAATATATAAAATGCATAAATATAATTAAGATGCATGTACTTACCCATATTTTCTTCCATACTCGGTCCCTGACAGCAGCATCCATCAAACACGAGTCTCTAGGCTCTATGGGAATGATGTTCGACCGTCTCATAAGTACTCCAAAAAAGGAATGCATCTCCTATGCGGTCTTTCCTACTGACATCCCCTCCATATCATATTGCACCATCACCTAATGCTGGCGGTTTCACACGTGTGCCATACGTGTGGGATCGTAAAATGTTCAGCTGGATGATGCACCTGTAATACAAATACATTATGCAAATACATAAGTATACAAATACTATATAAAAAATAAAGTTGTGCTAATATAATAAAAATGTACACTCAGATACCTACGACGGTAGAAACTCAGCTATCGGTGGACTAGATACCATCGGTGGAGTAGATGCCATCGATGGAGTAGATGCCGACGGTGAAGGTTCCTAAGCAGTCGATGTCAAGGTGGATGGAGTATGCTCTGACTGCTCCTCAGATGCGAAACTGCGCGTAACCCGCCGAGAGATAGGGGTGAAAGCTAAATGGTATTTCGGTACCATTGTGACCTGCAACGTTAATAAACATTAATCAATATAACATCATGATATATCAAATTCTATTCACTCGAAAATCGAGCTGGCTTTATGCTTAAGACAGCCCACTCCGTGCCTGAGACATCTGAGTAGGGTCCTCCCCCACCGACTCGATCATAGTCTGAACCGACTCGATTGTGTGCCATCCCCTCGATCACTCCCTCTCTCCCTCTCTCGATCTCTCTTGCCGACAACGGTGGTGAGGTCGAACCCCTTCCTTTCAGCTTTTTTATCTCTCAATCTTCCTCTCTCCCTCTCTCGATCTCCCTCGTCGGCGAGGTCGGACCCCATCCCTCCCTCTCTCACTCTCTCGATCTTTCTTGTCGACAAGGCCAGACCCCATCCCTCCCAGTGATGCCGGTGAGGCTGGACTCCCTCACTCCATTTCTCCCTCTCTCGATCTCCCACTCCCCCTCTCTCGATCTTCCTCATCGGTGACGTTGGACCTCCTTCCTTCTAATGATGGCGGCGAGCCTGGATCCCTTCCTTCCTCTCTCAAATACAGATCCATCGGGTATTCGGATTCGAATCTAATATCAATAATTAAAATTGGGTTCAGATCTAAATATTTAAATTTCGATCTGAATTCAATCTGTTGACAGATCTAGTCCTCAGCCGCTGACATGGCACGGTCCAAGGCTACCATCATGGCACGATCCAAAAACTATGGCATGCAAATAATTATAATATTTATAATAAATATTTATAATATTTATTATAAATATTTTATAAATTATTATAAATATACATGATTAATAAATAATACTATACAATTAAAAAAAGTTATACCTACAGCTATAGAGAGTGGGTCGCACCGAAAGCTCTGAGGGTCGTCGACGACGATGCTAGAGAAGGATGATGGTACTAGAGGTAATCTGCAAAATAAAAATCAGATAGTGAGATGGAGAAGAGAGAAAAGAGAAAAAAAAGAGAAAGCAGGGACGGTCGGAGATGGGGCCAGAGGGAGGGGGCATAGTTATGAGGAGGTCGAAGGAGGCTTCGCACTCGATCAGGAAAGAGTCAGAATGGTGTGGTGGGGGGGTGGAGTTTCAGGGGATCGAAGGAGGGCGGATGGGAGTTCATCGAGGGGTTCACTGGGGATCGAGGAGGTTGGATGGAGGGATGGGGAGTGGGGTTTCGCAGGGGCGAGCGAGGTGCAGGGGGTTCGCTAGAGGGGGGATTTCGCGAGAGGTCAAGGGAGGGTCGGATGGAGAGGTGGGGCGGCCGGGGATGGGAGGCTGGAGAGGGAGGGGGAAGGAGGGGCGGCGCCGGTCGAGGGAGAAGGAGGGGCAATGCTGGTCGAGGGGAGGAGGGTCAACACCGACCATAGGGGGAGGAGGGGCGACGTCGATCGGGGAAGGAGGGGCGACGTCGGCCAGGGGGAGGAGCCTCACCGACGATGAAGAGAAGGGGGAGAGAGAGATCGAGCGCGCACGGAAGGAAAGAAAAAATTTGAAGATTTTTAATTTAATCTACAGCAGCGGTTATCGAACTACTATCTAGATCTAAAATCTCTGCCATAGATGTACGGCAACGATTCTATAACCGCTGTCGTAGATCTATAGCAGCAGTTTTTGATAACCGCTGCCATAGGTGAAAAATATTTTTTTATTTTTTTTAAATATTATATAATTTTAAAATTTAATGCCCATCTTCATCGTTCATTATCTAAATAATTATCATTAGAGTGTCTTCGCAAAAGGTTGCCTCGAACCGATGGCCCTAGCTTCATCGATCATAAAAATTTGATTTCGACGATCATGAATGATAATACAATAATCTGATAGATAAAGATTTTCGATGGATCCAAAAATCTGCAATGATGATCTCGATAATATTTGTAGTATACTATTAAAATTTTACTTCAATCGGATATCATTATCATGATCAATTTAGTATGGAATGATTTCGATCGTTAAATTATAAACAAGCGATCAAAGGGTTAAATGGCATTCGATTATGAGATAATTTTTTAGTTAAATAATCTTATTATAATTTTAAATATTTTATATGATGATGAAGTAAAATTTAAATTATTTTTATATAAACTATTTATGTTAAACAAATATTGCAAAAGCATGAGCATAACAACCGATGAAGTTTCAGAATAGTTATCAGGAGACGTATAGTTTTAGATCGTTCTTCATCTCATGAGTTGAATTTTATAATCATCACCATAAAAAATGATTAAAGTAGTAGTCAAGATCATTTATAAAAAAAATTATCTCATAATCGAACACCATTTGGTCCTTTGATCATTCGTTTATCATTTAACAGTTGAAACTAACCTATACTAAATTGACCAAGATAACGATATCCGATTGAAGTAAAACTTTGATAGTATGCTACAAACATCATCGAGATCATTGTTGTAGATTTTTGGATCCATCGAAGATCTCCATCTATCAGATCATTATATCGTCATTCATGATCATTGAAATCGAATTTTTCTGATCGACGAAGCTAGGGCCATCGGATCGAGGTGACTTTTGTGATGATACTCTAATAATAATTATTTAGATAATGAATAATAAAGATGAGCATTAAATTTTAAAATTATATAATATTTAAAATATATATATATATATATGATAGCGGTTATAATTAACCGTTGTTATAAATCAGATTATAGCAGTGGTTACTACCAACCACTACTATATGTCCGACTTATGGTAGTAGTTATAATTAACCATTACTATAGATCGACCTATGACAGCGATTTTTTATAACCGCTGCTATAGGTCTGACCTACAATAGTAGTTTTTAATAACTGCTGCTATATGTCGGACCTATAGCAGCAGACCTATGGCAGTGGTTTCGAAAATCGCTGTCATAGGCCATTTTTATAGTAGTGTATGCAATAAATGCACCCTATCACCAACTAATATGTAAAGATAGGTCCTATCCCATTCAAAAATTGTATTAATTCTATAGATTCATTACAGTAATCAAATGACATGCAATAGGGATTGAATGAAATTTCGACAATATTTTTTCTTAGTTTTTTCGTATAGGGAGAACAAAAAAAAAATACTGTCCAAAATTTTGTTCGAAATCCTTAACATACTGTTTGATTATTGTAATTATCTATAGAATTATCTATAATTTTTAAACTATCCATATTGGACAATCAATTGATCATCGTACATGATTCTCTAATTCGTATAATTATATATAATTATACGGATGCTAAAGATTATGTACACTAATCAATTGATGAGTCTATCATTATGCAATACAATAAATAAAAGCAACAAGATATAAATATCTAAAAAATATTATGCAATAAATTCTATAACATGAATTATATTCATAAATAATTAAGGATGAACAACAATCATAGATCCGATCTTGCACGAACCTTGGTGTTAATCCAAAAATCTGAAAGAAGAATAAAGTAGATGATGGTAGCATCTTAGGGCTTAAAGTTGGAACCTTAGAGAGACATATTAAATTATATTCACTCAGAAGTTGAGCCAGCTCCATGCCTGAGACAGTCGGCTCCGTGTCTGAGACATCTAGCTTGGATCCTCCCTCAATTGGTTCGATCACGGCCCGAGCCGACTCAACTACGTATCCGAATCGGCTCGACTGTGTAACATCCCCTCGATCACTCTCTCTCTCCCTCTCTCGATCTCTCTCATCGATAACGGCAGCAAGGCCAAACCCCTCCCTCCCAGCTTTTTCATCTCACGATCTTCCTCTCTCCCTCTCTCGATCTCCCTCGTCGATGAGGCCAGACCATCCCTCCCTCTCTCACTCTCTCGATTCTCCCATCCCTCTTAGTCATGCTGGCAAAGTCGGACCCCCTCCCTCCCTCCCTCTCTCTCTCTCGATATCCCACTCTCCCTCTCTCAATCTCCTCATCGGCAAGGCGGACCCCCTCCCTCCCAATGATGGCGGCGAGGTCCCTTCCTCTCTCCCTCTTCGATCTTCCTCGTCGGCGATGATGATGAGGCCAGACCCCCTCCCTCCCTTCCTTCCACTCTCGATCTCCCTTACCGATAACCGACGACCGACCGGCCCTCCCTCTCTCAATCTATTGGTCTCTCTCTCAATCTCTTCATTTTTTAATTTCGGATCTCAGAATCGAATCCGACCTTCCGGGATCCATTAGGATTTGGTACTTCAAGTACAGACCCGTCAGGTATTCAGATTTGAATCTGATATCAATAATTAAAATTAGATCCGGATCTGAATATTCAGATTTTGATCCGAACCCAATCCATTGACAGATGTAGTCCACAGCCATCGATATGGCATAGCCCAAGGCTACCGCCACGGTACGGTCCAAAAACTACGACATACAGATAATTATAATATTTATAATGAATATTTATAATATTTATTATAAATATTTTATAAATTATTATAAATATACATGATTAATAAATAATACTATAATTTTTTAAAAAAAATTATACCTATGGCTATAGAGAGCGGGTCGCACCGAAAGCTCCGAGGATCACTGACGATGATGCTAGAGGAGGATGATGGTACTAGAGATAACCTACAAAATAAAAGTAAGATAGTGAGATAGATAAGAGAGAGAAAGAGGAAAAGAGAGAGAGAATAGGGGGCGATCGATGATGGAGGGCCAGGGGAGGGGCATAATGACGAGAAGGCCCGGGAGGCACAGTGACGGGAGGATCGACGACTGGGAGGGGGAGTGTGGGGGGTGGGGGCCGGATGGGGGGTGGCGGGGAGGGGAGGCGAGGATGGGGGCTGGCAGGATGGCGAGGAGGGGCAGTCGGGGAAGGAGGACGGCTGGAGGGAGGGTGGGGGGCCAGGTGGGGGGTGGCGGGAAGGGGTGGTCGGAGATGGAGGGGCTAGGGGTGGCAGGGTGATGGGGAGGGGCGGCCAGGGATAGGGGGCAAGGAGGGATAGTCGAGTGGAGGGTGGAGGATAGGGGGTCAGATGGGGTGGCAGGGAGGAGCGGCCGAGGATGGGGGGGGAAAAGAGGGCGGCTCGGGGGGGAGGGTGGGGGTGGGGGCTGGGTGGCGGGTGCGGAAAGGGGCAGGGGATGGGGGCCGATGGGAGGGGTAGGGAAGGCGGCGTCGGTCGAGGGGAAGAAAGGGCAGCACCGATCGGAGGGGAAGAAGCCCCACCGACGATGGAAAGGAGGAAGAGAAATAAAGAGAGATCGAGCGCGCATGGGAGAAAAGCAGAAAAAATTTGAGAATTTTTAATCTAATCTACGGCAGCGATTATCGAACCACTACCATAAATCTACGATAGCGGTTATCCAAAATCACTGTCATAGATCTATGGCAGTGATTCAATAACCGCTGCTGTAGATCGATAGCAGCGATTTTTGATAACCGCTACTATAAGTTGAAAATAATTTTTTTCTTATTTTTTTTCTAAATATTAAATAATTTTAAAATTTAATACCCATCTTCACCATTTATTATCTAAATAATTATCATTAGAGTGTCGTCGCAAAAGATCGCCTCCATCTGATGGTCCTAGCTTCATCGATCAAAAAAATTTGATTTCAACGATCACGAATGATGATGTAATGATCTGATAGATGAAGACCTTCGATGGATCTAAAAATCTGCAATGATAATCTTCGATGATATTTATAGCATACTATCAAAATTTTACTTCAATCGGATATCGTTATCATGGTCAATTTAGTATAGAATGATTTCGACTGTTAAATTAGAAATAAGTGATCAAAGGGTTAAACGATGTCCGATTATGAAATAATTTTTTAATTAAATGATTTTTATTATAATTTTAAATATTTTATATAGTGATGATAGTAAAATTTAAATTATTTTCGTATAAACTATTCATGTTAAGCAGATATTACAAAAGCACGAGCATAATAACCAGTGAAGTCTCAGAATGGTTGTTAGGAGATGTATAGTTTTAGATCGTTCTTCATCTCACGAGTTAAATTTTATAATTACCATCATAAAATATAATTATAGTAGCCAAGATCATTTATAAAAAAAATTATCTCATAATCAGACACCGTTTGATCCTTTGATCACTCGTTTATCATTTAACGGTCGAAACTAACCTATACTAAATTGACCAAGATAACAATATCTGATTGAAGTGAAACTTTGATAATACGCTACAAATATTACCGAGATCTATTAGATATGTGTGTCCTAAAAGTCAGAATTGGCTGACACTTATAATACACTTCTAAGGGCAAAATTATAATTTTAATTATAAATAATAAAGTGGATTATTTTCTATCACATAAGTGTATTTTGTGTCTGTGATATATCCTTTGAGTTAATGGTAATGATAATTCTTATCTTCAAAAGTTGAAAATTTAAGATAAGAATTTTCATTATTAACTCATAAAATGCTCCTGGCCGTAGGATCATCATGAGGATGGTGATAGATTCGGAAGGTTAATGTATAATCACTTTTTTGTAGTAGATGAGTCTTGAGTCTATGGTGTAGAGACACTAGAGCGAGAGTATAGGTACTCGTTAGAGAACGAGGGCACTGAGCGTGACCACCTCGAGTAGTCATAAGGAAGTCTACCTTCTCATCAATGACTGACTCGATGCTGCAGTGGTGTGTCTGGTTCTTTGACCTGAGGTGCATCGACAGTTCATCTTGAGGGTGTTATAGTTTGACTACACCATGACTCGGTCTCCTAGCCATTCGAAATTCTGAGGTGTATGTTGGCTATAGCATGTTCATTGTAGGAATTGGATTGCACCAAGATGGAATCTATCTACCTCGGTGGATGAGGAGCAGCCCTATGATGATCATGAGAATCAAGTCCATAAGCCCATGGCTATGGCAGAGAGTGTGAAATAATAGAAAAAGTTTCTATTAAGATTTTCACATCAGACTTGAATCGAATGATTAAATCATATGATAGAAATTAGGGTTTGACGAGTTCACCTTAACCCTAATCTGATCAGGGCTCAAGATAGAAGAACTTAATCACACAAGTAGCTACACCAAGAGGTTCATTTTCAGTTTTGATGGGTTGCCACCATATACTGCTAGGTGTCACTGATGGATTTTGGGAGTAATTAGAATGATTTAAATGATCGATCATTCTAAGTTGTCTGAATCAAAAGAGTTCTGATCCATCGAAAAGAGTTTCGATGATGTCGATGATGGAGATTGTTGGTGCAGAAATCCATCCTCGCCGGAGGTCGCCGGAGTCGAGGCCGCTGAGGTTGCCATCGGGGACCTGCAAAATGAAGTTCCGTCTGAAACGGGTGGGGGGTGGCTCCGGCAGGACCCTCCGATGGTCAAGTCAGTTTTCGGCCAACAGTAATGGAGTGCTCGGAATGAGTTTCGGAGCTTAGAGATGGGGAGGAGAGCTTAGAGAGTCGAGAGTTCAGAGAGTTTAGCCTTAGCGTGTCGGGAGGGTCCTTTATATAGTGGAGCTTGATGGTGACAACTACAGCCGTGTGCTGGCGGGCCGCTCGAGGTTCGACGGAGTCAGTCTCACGGGATGGTGCCGTGTGCGGTGGATTGAGGGTGACAGCCATCGCCACCTGACAGTGGGTCGCTATCGCCTGCGGTGGACTGATTGATGGCACGACGGACTGACTGATGGTGATGGTTGCAGGGCTTGCTGAATGAAGGGTTGAAGGCCTTCGTCGTGTGCCCATTTCGGAGGAGTTCGAGCGATAGGAGGGAGTTCGGCTCCCATAGGCGTCTGGCTGGAGGTCTGCTGGAGGTATGCAGCTAAGGCTCGTCCGCTGAAGAGTTTGACTGCTGAGAATCCGAAGCTCGGCCGTTTGGGGTTCGGTCGGCTGTTGGACTTCGGCTGAGGCTTGGACACTTGAGAGTTCGATAGGAGCTTGGTCGACCGAAGTTCAATGAGGGCGACCGCTGGGGAGTTCGGTCGAGGGGCGACCGCTGAGGAGTTCGACCGAGTGACAACTGCTGAGGAGTTCGGGCTCCTGAGTGACGACCGCTTGGGGATTCCGTTGAAGCCCGTCCGCTGAGGAGTTCGGGCGCTGAGAGGACTTCATTGAAGCTCGGCCGCTTGGAGTCGGTCCGAAGGAGTTCGGCCGCTGAGAGGACTTCATTGAAGCTCGGCCGCTTGGAGTCGGTCCGAAGGAGTTCGGCTGCTCAGAAAGTTCGGTCTCAACACTGGGAGTCCGGAAGAAGCTCGGGAGCTGACCAGTTCGGCCTGCTGGAAGAAGTTCGGCCGTAGGAAGTTCGATGGCTTGGCAGTTCGGCCGACTGAAGGAGTTCGGCTAGACCGGTGCGCTGAAGCTCTTCTGCGGCTACTGATTGCATTATGCTGAGCGTCGGACAGGGCTTCGGCAGGAGCAGAATTTATCCCCAACAGTAGCCCCCCACTCCCGAGTTCAAAAAATTGAACGAAGGGAGTACCAAAACAGGCGACTGTCGAAGTCTTCTTCCGGGCTCCGCGTTTGTTGCAGCTGAAGCTCGGGGGAGGTCTCATCTCCAGTCAATGTTGACGCTGAAGTTGAGGCTGAGGCTTGGGAGAGACCTCATCTCCTACTGCGAGGTTAGCCCAGTTGGGGGAGATCTGATTACGAATGCTCGGGAGGTCTTATCTCCTGCGGTCGAGCTTCCCTCGGGGGAGATCTTATCTCCTGCGGCCGAGGTTGGTGCTCGCGTTAGGACGAGGTTCTCCTCCTGTTCCTAACCGAGGTTGTTCACGGTCGCTCGGGGAGATCTTATCTCCTGCGGCCGAGCTCGGGGGAGATCTTATCTCCTACCGAGGTTGAAGTGCGCGCTCGGGGGAGATCTTATCTCCTCGGGGGAGATCTTATCTCCTGCGGCCGAGGTGCGCGCTCGGGGGAGATCTTATCTCCTGCGGCCGAGCTTGTTGCTCGCGTTAGGACGAGGTTCTCCTCCTGTTCCTAACGCGGCGATTATTGACTGCTGCTTCCCTGTCATCGCATAGTTTTCGCATCCAGAAATAATATTATGCAGAGGGGAGAATTTTACCGAAGGGAAATCGCGGACAGCGCGTTCTCGTTTGAGGGGTCGACGGGGCGTTGTTCCTCGGAGCTCCCTCGGGCAGCAAGTCCCGTCCAGACGACCTCCTCTACCTCGCGCTGGCCTTCCCGATTCGGAGCAGGCTTCGGCTGGTACTGTGTTGCTGGTAAACCCTACCAGCGGGGAACTTATCGGCTCCAAGTGGTCGTCGGGCAGGGACAATTTTTAAGGAGGCATCGTAGGACAATACATCGGCCGAACTTCCGTTATCTAGCAAAAAGCGGCGTACATCGTAGTCAGCGATATTTAAGGAAATTACAACTCCCCGGCCGTCCTCCTCGGTGAAGGCCACGGGCTCTGCGATCCTCTGCTTCTTCGCTGCCCGAGATAGTGTTGATGACGCCAAGGGGCGGCCGACCTTCCTGGCTCTCCCTACCCGATGGTACCGCCCTTAGCCGCTCCCCTCGCTCTTCGGGCCGCCTTTGCAGGAATCGGCCGAGTCTACCTCGCCTGACGAGCTTTTCGATCTCGTCTCGGAGCTGGACGCACTCTTCGGTGTCGTGACCGTGGTCGCGATGATAGCGGCAAAACTTGTTGGGGTCGCGTTTGCTGGGTCGGGAACGCATCTGGCCCGGCCTCGGAAGCTGTTCCCCGATTTCCATCAGCACTTGGGCCTTCGGAGTGTTGAGGGGGGCGTAGTTGTGGAACCTTCTGTCGGGGAGAGCTTCGGCGCTGAGGAGAACCTCGGCGCGCCGTTCCTTCTGGGCTTCCCCACCTCGGGTTCCCTTGGAGAGTTCGGGTCCGCCAATGACCGGGAGGGGTCCGGGAGCGCCGTCGAGCTTTACTTCGCTTCTCTTCCTCGGTGGACCTGCTCGACCCTTCAGCTCGCCGCTTGCCGTCGGCTTCGTCATCCCTGGCCTTGAAGGCCTTCTCTGCCCGGGCGTATCCTTCAGCCCGAGCAAGCATGTCCGCGAAATTCCTTGGATACTTCTTTTTCCAGGGAGAACAACAAGTCGTTCTTCCGGAGGCCGCCCTTGAGGGCGGCCATGGCGACTGATGGGATCCAGGTTCCGGACTTCCAGCGCGGCAGCGTTAAACCGGGTGACATAAGCCCGGATGGGTTCCCCCTCCTTTTGCCTGATGGCCATCAAGGAATCCGAACCTCGGCGGGGCCGTCTGCTACTGATGAAGTGGGCTGCGAACTGTTGACTCATCTGGTCAAACGATAAGATGGTACTCGGCTTGAGCGCCGAGTACCAATTCCTGGCAGCTCCTTTAAGGGTAGAGGGGAAGGCCCGGCACAATATGGCGTCTGGCACGCCGTGGAGCAGCATCGTCGTCCGAAAGGCTTCCAAATGGTCGATCGGGTCGGCGGTCCCATCGTAGCTCTCGAACTGTGGGAGTTTGAAGTTCGGCGGGACCGGCTCCTGCATGATCTTCTGCGAAAAAGGGGGGTCAGTGCAGACGTCGTTACCGTGTGAGGGGGGAGCGTGACGAAGCTCTTCGATACGCCGGCTCATTTCTAAGAGCCTTTGATCCAGGAGATCTTCGCGATCTTTGATCCCCAAGGTTTTCTCGCAGTAAGGGTGCGAAGCCTCTCCCCGGGTCGAGCCGTGATCCGAGCAGAGGCTCTTCGCCGGTTGCCCTTCTCTTCCGGGGACTGGAGGTCGGGTAGCCCACATCGGTCGCCCCTGGACTGGACCCCAGGGCTCTGGGGAATCCCGCGCCGATCTAGCGGGTGCCGGGGTCCGCGAATGCATGGCCTGCACCGCCTGCACTGCTTCCGTCAGATCACGGACCTGCTGGGTAAGCAGGTTGAACTGTTCCGCGTCCACCGCGGCTACAGGGTGAGCCTCGGGTTGCCTGGGCCGGAGCGGGAGCAGACGGGCCCGAACGGGATCGGGCCGCGGAAGCCGCCGATCGCCGGGTTGAGGCTCTTCTGGGGGGCATTCCTTTTTGAAAAGGGATCCTGAAGCGGAAGAGGAGAGGTCCGGAGCGGAAGAGGAGATCGTCGCCGAGCACTCCTTTAAGAACAAGGGAACCTCGAAGGTTCAGGCCCTTCCTTCTAGCGCCAATCTGTTGGTGCAGAAATCCGTCCTCGCCGGAGGTCGCCGGAGTCGAGGCCGCTGAGGTCGCCGCCGGGGACCTGCAAAACGAAGTCCCGTCCGGAACCGGTGGGGGGTGGCTCCGGCAGGACCCTCCGACGGTCAAGTTAGTTTCCGGCCAACAGTAATGGAGTGCTCGGAATGAGTTCCGGAGCTTAGAGATGAGGAGGAGAGCTTAGAGAGTCGAGAGTTCAGAGAGCTTAGCCTTGGCGTATCTGGAGGGGTCCTTTTATAGCGGAGCTTAGTTGATGGTGACGGTCATGCCGTCTGGCAGAGAGTCGTTGGGCGGCATGGAGTTCGGTACGGAGAGGATGGCGTCGTCCGGTGGATCGTGGGAGCCATACTGGCATGTCGTGGGCCGCATGGAGTCCGGTACGGAGAGGAAGGCGTCGTCCGGTGGATCGTGGGAGCCATACTGGCGAGTCGTGGGCCGCATGGAGTCCGGTACGGAGAGGAAGGCGTCGTCCGGTCTTGTTGCAGGCGACAGTTCGTCCAGAGGAGTTCGGACTTGTAACAGAGTTCGGCCTGAAGGGGAAGCTGGGGGAGTTCGTCTGGCTGAAGGGTCGGCCATCTGTAGAGTTCGGCCGCGGGACGATTGCCGAGGAGTTCGACCGCTGAGAGGCCCGAAGAAGCTCGGCTGGCCAGTTGAAGGACTTCGGTTGCTAGTTGGTTCGGCCAGGGCTCGCTGAGGAGTTCGGTCGCCTAGGAGTCGGTCCGAAGGGGTTCGGCCGCTTGGGCTCGCCTGGAGTCGGTCCGAAGGAGTTCGGCCGTGGGGTCCGAATGGGTTCGGACTTGTAGGAGAGTTCGGCTGAAGGGAAAACCCGGGAGGAGCTCGGATGGCGGAACGGGCGTCTGGGAGGAGTCCGTCTCCGTCCTGCCGCTTGGAGTCCAAGGAGCTCGGCCGCCAGGAAGTTCGG